>NLAO01001951.1:0-49244 GCA_002370835.1 Metschnikowia continentalis | reverse complement strand
TGGTATAGTATGGTGGTATAGTATGGTGGTATAGTATGGTGGTATAGTATGGTGGTATAGTATGGTGGTATAGTATGGTGGTATAGTATAGTATAGTATAGTATAGTATAGTATAGTATAGTATAGTATAGTATAGTATAGTATGGTATGGTGGTATGGTGGTATGGTGGTACCCATACCGGGTCTTCTAAAGCAATATTAAGTGACCCATATTAAATTATTGTTAAATTATCTAGGAAGCTCTATAATAAGTTCCATAATATTGCTCGATAGTAAAGTCCTAGAGGACATATTCTATGGTAACATTATGCAGTAGGTAATTTCATATTAAATACGATATTAAAACTTTACACTAATTATTAGAGTAGGCATTCGATTAGAAATTGACTATTTAAAATACTATATCAAGAAAAGACGCCAGGCTGCAGTCTCTATTCTATGGGCGTAACCCTCGGTCCGAGCTGCCTATACGAACAAAAGAAGTCCACGACCATGAGACATTGCCAGAGTGATGGTAGAAGGCGTTGGACCCCAGCTCCAACACACATTCTTACTACAACAAATCCATGAGTATTTCCAAGTGGGAGAAGCCCACGGATTTACACAAGGGCTCCAGGCTGCAGCAGGAGAAAAAACCCAAGCGAGAAGCACGGTCTTCAAGAAAAGAGAGCCATGGCATAGATGGTCATGGAAAAGATAAAAAGGACGGCCACCACAAAGACGGCCATAAAAAAGAAAATCATGCCAAAGACGGCCATACAAAAGACGATCATGCCAAAGACGGTTACGGAAAGAAACACGAGATTCTCCTCCGAAAGCAAAAGGAGAAGCAGTACAACGAGGTGGGGGAAAAAAGAAAAATTGCTCCAGAACTTCATTATTGATCAGGCACAGCTGGACGTGGAGGAGAAGAAGCGGCTTGAAGAGCAAGCCAAGTCCGAACGTATAGCCAAGCTCAAATACCGGAGGCGGTGAAAGGAATTGGTCAGTCGAACTGAAAAGGAGAAGAAAACCCCCGGTCTCCCCTCGAAATCTTATGGAAAAAGACGCTTGCCCTGCATGTGCCCAACGTTATCAAGAAACACGAGACGGAAATCAGACACGATCATCTCAAGGGCTGTGCCCACGAGTTGGTTAAGGTGCTTGCAGCTACGGCTAGTCGAGACGACAGATCAAGGAACAGAGAGTTGTATTTCGAAAATATGCCTTTCCAGACTGCATGCAAATGATCGCAAAGACTTTTGCAGATCGGCATTTGACTTTATTGTCAAGTATCTGGGAAGTGAAGTGAGATTTGTTCCTTAGTCAAGTGACGATTTGCAAAAGGTTATGGCAAAATTGGATTTTCTTTGGCTGGGACATTGCAATAGCTTCTCGAGCCTCTATAGCTGCTTGTCGCTTCGGTACTCTGCGGTACACTGGCTGCACTGGAACTGTCTTGTGCTGTTTCTGGTTCGAGACTTCTGAAGACTTACCGACGTCTTCCTTTGAGTGATTAATGTTGGTGTCTAGACGTTCACTCTCTTCACGACGAGGCTCATGCATATTTTCTTCTGTTGGACTTGATACCACTTCCGCAAGTATACTAGCTGCCGACTCACACTGTTCCGACGAAGCGTCGTGCCAATTTTGTACCATCTTGTCAACGACCGGATCATCTGCCAAACCCGTAGTCTGCTCCTCCTGAGATTGCTCGACCCAAATCTCTTGTGTAGTTGGTCCATTTGATAACGGAGCATCCGTCTCCGGCTCTGCAGCTATAGGTGCGATATCTGTCACCTCATTTGTTCTCGGAGTCTGTCTCTCCGCCTGTTCTGAAAGTGGTTCCCTCGTTTTATCGTCCATCCCAAGAGGAGCTACCTCTGTCTCGGTGCCTTCACACTGCGGCACTAGCCGGTGATCATCGAATGGTACAACCTCATCAATGGTGTCGACCACCGTTCTATCTGGTTCATTCTGATCAACCGTATCGAAGGCGATCACCAGATCTGGGGATATGACTTGAGGCGCATCCTCAATCAGTATAAAGGCCAAGAATGAAAACAATTTGCCTCCCCCAAGGAGTTGGATGGGGCTAAATTGAAGAAGCTCAAGGTCTTTTTTGGCGAGTGGATGGACAAATTGGTGATATTAATGAAAATTCATCATTAATAAATCTTTTTAATGGTATACCTTGATTTTTTCTTTAATCACCTAAAAAAAAAAACAAAAAAAAAACAAAAAAAAACAAAAAAAACAAGAAAAAACCAAAAAAATAATGGTATTTCTTAGTAATCTTTATATGATGAATTTCTGTGGTAGGTTTTCTGTAAAATTTATTGAATTCTTTTAATTTTATCAAAAAAAGTAAAAAAGAATTAAATAAATAAATAAATTGGAGCCTCTCAAAACCGGATTTCACTTAAATATGTCCCACTCAAGACTCAATGACGTTCCCTTTATCCCCTCAATAGTCCATACTCTTTGGTATCACGCCCACAGATTTATACCTTTGAGTGATGCTTTTCATATTTTTTATTTTAATTCGTCTGTCCATTTACCTTTGTTTCTTTGTATCCATGTTAGACTTAAGGTAGCGCCCTGCATATAGACATTGTGTGCCTATACTGTTCAATCTAGTGAGTTACAGTGTTTTTCAAAAATATTCAAACCAGCGCGACAAAATGGTTCAAACCAGCATGACAAAATGCTTCGAACCAAGAAGACAGAATGGTTCAAACCAAATGGCGTAATGTTTCACACCAACTTTCAATAGAATTCAATATTCTGAAATCTTAAATCTGAAAGCTTAAATCTGGAGGATTGCCTNCCAACTTTCAATAGAATTCAATATTCTGAAATCTTAAATCTGAAAGCTTAAATCTGGAGGATTGCCTCATATGGTACTACATTTGGGACAGAAGTCTTGTAGTATTAATCAAGGGTCAAAACGGACGGAACTGAATGGGTTTCCTTGTTATCCTGTATACAAAAACTTGTTAGGGGTGTACGAAACTTTTTGAATTATTGGTTTGAATCGTTTTGTCACGCTGGTTTGAATCATTCTATCTTCCTGGTTCGAAACAATTTGTCGCGCTGGTTTGAATAGTTTTGAAAAACACTGTATCGACTGCAAAAGTCACGTAGCAACACTTGCCTTTGGCGAAGTGCATTACTTCAAACCGGAAATTTCCTAAATAGTTCAATCCCTGATTTATCCTTAATTTAATTCTAAGTACCAGACACAATAAAAAAATATATAGTAGTACCTCTGAATGCTTTAAATCCATATTATAGATTTAACCTGCATGTAAAAAACATCAATATCACGTGATTGATTCAAATAGCCTGTATATAAAAAACTACAAATTGATCACGTGTCATATCAGGTGACTTGAAACGTGATTAACAATCACGTGACACGCACGTGGGTATCAGTTCAACCGTTCACTAAAGTACCCACACAGCATGTTTCGGAAGCTTCTAGCCGCCACCCTTCTCGTGGTGGTTCTCCAAGCACTCCTTAGAAGGCACCCACACACGCAGCTTTTCACGGTATCCACCGGAGAAGTCGGCGCCGAAAATGAGCACCGCAATCTCGGGCTAACCCCCAAGAAACCCGTCGACATCCAAAACCCTCTAACCGGAGCCAAAAAACAAATCCACGGTCGTTTCCTCCACATCACAGATCTTCACCCCGATGAGCACTACAAAGAGGGCTCGGACATTAGTAACAGCATGTGTCATGGAGGTAAAGGAGAAGCCGGCAAATATGGAGACGCCATTTTGGGCTGCGATTCTCCACTCATTTTGGTGGAACACACCCTAGACTGGATCAAGGAAAACCTTAAGGATAAAATAGACTTTATCGTATGGACAGGCGATAATATGCGCCACGATAATGACCGGAGTCGTCCTCGGACAGAGGAAAAGATCTTGGAAATGAATGAAAAGATTAGCAACATGATGCAGGACCGGTTTGGCGATTTGCCCATTCCTTCTTTGGGCAATAACGACGTTTATCCGCATAATTTGTTTGCTGTGGGGCCCACGCTTCAAACCAGAGAGTTCTTCAAGGTGTGGCGGAGCTTTGTTCCTCAACACCAGATGCACACGTTTAGCCGAGGTGTATATTTCTTCCAGGAGGTGATTCCCAACCGGTTGGCGGTGCTCTCCATCAACACCTTATACTTGTTTCAGTCTAATCCTTTGGTAGACTCTTGTGACCGCAAGAAGGACCCGGGTTATAAGCTTTTCTTGTGGTTGGGCTATGTGTTAAAGGAAATGCGTCAAAGGGGAATGAAGGTGTGGTTGACGGGACATGTGCCTCCCAATTCCAAGAACTATGATGTTTCTTGTCTCCGCAAGTATGTGGCATGGTCTCATGAGTACCGGGACGTGATAATCGGCGGGCTCTATGGCCATATGAACATGGACCACTTTATTCCCTTGGACTCTGTGCAGGCATACAAATCCATTGCTTCGTCTCTTGGGGAGACGGCACTGGCTTTTGAAGATCCAAGTTCTGATTCAGCTTACGATCTTTCTGATACCTTAGAAAACCTTTACATTCGTCAAGGCGAGTCACCTGACTTCAGTATTTCTTCGTCCCGCTTTTCTGTCCAAGGCGGTGTTCCCAACAATAAAGTCAGCTACATGGAGATGCTCCGGGAAACCATTTATGGAGCCATCAAGGGCAAGAGAAAATCCGGTCCCCACGGCGAGCGGTACCTGGTGGTGCACGTTACCCCCAGCGTCGTGCCCACTTTCAACCCTGGTTTCCGGGTCTGGGAGTATAACATCACTGATCTCTATGAGGAGGAGCTGTACCATGTACAGTCGTGGGACTCGTTCTTGCAAAAGCTCGATTATCTCTTGGAAGACGATTTTGGGGTCTTCAAGGATGCAGGCGAGTCACGCGACAAATACCCCATGTTCGTGCCTGGTTCAGCACAAGCCGAGTCACGTGGGAAAAAGAGGGACAAATCTTTCCCACCAAAAATGCCATCTGATGTTGCCCTTGGTCCTGCTTATGTTCCTCAACTCTTCACCCCCGAGCGCTATGTGCAGTACTACCTTGATTTGAAACTGCTCAACGCTGGCAAAAAAGACTTTGCCTATGAAATCCAGTACGCCACTGATGATAAACAATATGCTATGGAGGACCTCACAGTATCGCTGTGGTTGAATTTGGGACGCAAATTGGGACTCAAGGGCAAGAAGTTCCAAAAGTTGTGGAACACTTTCCTCCACAACGTGTTTGTTGCATCTGACTATGAAAACCTCGGATATGGCTAGTCAGATAGTCAGGAGGCCATATAATTCGTGTGGCTCGTTACATCGCTATTAGATAACCATGTGGGAGTATATTCCACGTGACTTATCACGTGGATAGTTAGACACTCACGTGCTAAATGCACGTGCCTTCCTCAATATAAATTAATGGGATCATAATCACGTGATCAGGGCTTCACATTAGGGCTTGCACATGATTGTTCCGTGCACGCGCGAACCGTCACGTGGCTGAGGAGTCTGGCGCGCCCAAGTTAAAAATTTTCCATTCTCTTCCTCCTCCTCCATCTTTATTGAGTGCCATTAAATACTCCTAACGAAGAAATCAATCGAAATGGGTGGAACTCGTGAAAAGAAAGTTCAGTACTTCGCTAAGTTGAAGGAATTGTTGACCGAATACAAGTCTATTCTTGTGGTCGGTGTTGACAATGTCTCCTCTCAACAAATGCACGAGGTCAGAAGAGCCTTGAGAGGTGAGGCCCACATTCTCATGGGTAAGAACACCATGGTCAGAAGAGCCGTCAGAAGCTTCTTGTCCGACTTGCCAGAGTACGAGAAGTTGTTGCCTTTCATCAAGGGTAACGTTGGTTTCATTTTCACCAACGGTGACTTGAAGGCCATCAGAGAGACCGTCATCTCCAACGTCGTTGCCGCTCCAGCCAGAGCCGGTGCCGTTGCTCCTAAGGATGTGTACGTCCCAGCTGGTAACACCGGTATGGAACCAGGTAAGACCTCTTTCTTCCAGGCTTTGGGTGTCCCAACCAAGATTGCCAGAGGTTTCATTGAGATTGTCTCTGACGTCAAGGTCGTTGAGGCCGGTAACAAGGTTGGTCCTTCCGAGGCTTCTTTGCTTAACTTGTTGAACATCTCTCCATTTACCTATGGTTTGACTGTTGTTCAAGTTTACGACCAAGGCCAGGTCTTCCCAGCTGACATCTTGGATATCACCGACGACGAGTTGGTTTCCCACTTTGTCTCTGCCATCAACACCATTGCCTCGATCTCTTTGGCTGTCGGTTACCCAACCTTGCCATCTGTGGGTCACTCTGTGATCAACCACTACAAGAACGTCTTGGCTTTGTCCATTGCCACTGACTACACCTTCGAGGGTTCCGAGGCTATCAAGGACAGATTGGCCAACCCAGAGGCTTACGCTGCTGCTGCCCCAGCTGCTGCTGCTACCACTGAGGCCGCTGCCGAGGAGGCTGCTCCTGAGGAGGCTGAGGAGTCTGACGACGACATGGGTTTCGGTTTGTTCGATTAAGCTAACTTAGTAATAAGATTCTAGTCCTCACTGATTCAATTGTAGCGATTATCTGATTCCCCTTTGCTGGTAAAATTCTCCAATAGTTTATTGACATACAGTAGTATATTAAGTTAACCTCTAGGTTCAATTGGTGCGACATTTTGTCTTTCGTGATCTAAGAACAGACCATCCCTATACATGTTGGATATGCAAGATGCGTTAACTAGTGTGTGCAGGCAAGATGTTACATGCAATACACGGCGTTTGCATGAAGCCCACTATTACAACCGGACCTTGTCGTCAGAAGGAATCAGGTTTGCCCTAGAGACGAAGTATTAAGAAGACCGGTTCATGAAGAAGGATTCCAGGATGGAAAAGTATATATAGAGGAGAGTCCTCTTTTGGTTGAACGGTATCATCATTGACCCGAATACAACAGACCATCTAGTATACATTAGTAACTCATCTCAACACTTCAGAAACAAACAACTATGACCTACCACTGTTCCATATCTCTTGGAGTTATTAGCCAACATCGATGTAACTGTTCCTGACTATGACACCGTCATCGTTAATTCTCAACAATACACACCCAAGCCACCTCTGAACCTCTTACCCGATTTTTAAACGTTTGCTCCTCTTTTGGGAGGCCTTAATTCTTCGATCATAATATGCTGCTCTTCCAAATCATGGGAGGTGCAAGGCCTTATATATATCCATTTTTCGTTAGTGTTGCGCTATTACTGCAACACAATGCAGGGGCTGCAGCTGAAACATGCTACAACCTCAACTTCTAAATCGAGGCAAGGGATGATGCATGTGCAGCGTTTCAAAATTGGCAGCTTTTTTTTGTTGGGTCTCGGAAAATTACTTAAAGCGGGGGCCCTGCCGTTTGTATTTTGATTTCTATTGAATAGGTGTGCCACGCGACTCTGCACGGCTAATGCTCACCCGACTTTAGTGGAATTCGTGCAGTTTACCGCCGTTTTTGGTGTCGTCTAGTGGCACGCCATTGAAAGAGTCACGTGCGCGACTATATACAGGCCCTGGAATTTCCTTTTGCACCCATTGTTGGCATTTTAGGTGCTTTACATAGTGTTCCGCTTCCAGTGCCTTTGAGCCTTCACAACCAGATTTTGTTTCCAAACTACTTTATTCTTTGGGACCAAAAAGTCACAGCACTAAACTCCCAAGTCCAACTCTGCAAAATGAAGCAGTGGGAATCTGAACACTCCTCGCCTGTTTTTGATTTGCACCTCGTGGGCTCTCCTTCCAAGCACTTGTCAACTGAAAATGTGCCTGTAGGGGAGTGTGTTTACACCGTCTTCGATTCTGGGAGAAACTTCCACGAAGAGGGCGATTTCGGAGGTTTCAACTTTCACGAAGACGGCGGCTTTCTGGAGCATGGTATTGGAAAAGTGTCTTCTTTTGAAGAGGCTCTTCGCACGCCATCTCTGGACTCATCTCCAACAAATGCCTTTAGTCGGCCTGGAATAGCCGAGCCGATTCGCCAAAACAAACTTACCCAGGGACTCGCCATGATTACAAACTTGTGTTTTGAAGGCTTCGACCATCTTGAACACGTGCCTCAGGTTTTGATCAAGTTGAGAAATGTATTGATGGAGACAATTTACTACTGCATTGAGGTCAATCGTCAAGTTTATGAGGAGTTTGTCTTTTCCATTCAACAGAAGAGCAAGTTGTATATGGAGCATTTGATCCACAAGGCCTTGATGATGTGCCAGAGTGACTCCAGGTCCACCACCTGCTACCACGTCATCAAATGTGTACATGACATCACGTTGTTGACCTTCACCTTTACTAATCCCTACAAATTCACGAGGTTGTTGGAACAAAATTCGCCTTTAACGCTGCAAGAAGGACTGGCACTGAGTGAAGACTCATGGATCCCAAATTTTGGAGCAGAGAGTACCTTCAGTTTGGTGCAGCTCCTCAAGACAAACCGCTCGCTCATCAACTCCATGACGGAAATCAAGGAGAACTTTGCTAATCCCAAGTCCAACGAGCTTGTTAACGACACTCCGCGGGATCTCTTCCGCTTCGAGTTCAAAGAGATCCTCAGTCTCCTCAAGCGCATCAACCTGATTCTTTTGAACAACTGCATCCCTGACGAAGGTATCTTTGCATACTACGTGGAGCTTATCCATGAGGGAAACTATACTCCACATGACCTAGATTCGCTTGAGGAGTACTTGTGTCATTTCTCAAGGCTCCAAGATTTCGTGAAGCAAGTTGAAGTGTCTCCAAACACCGATCCCTTCTACTCCCAGTTCAGCCACTCCCTAAGAAAAAGGAAAGCAAGATATCACCAGAAACAGAGGAGAGAGAATTCTTACAACAGGTTGCATTCATTAGGTCCGCTTTTTCATAAAGACAAGAAACTAGGTTTTGAAGATGACAAGGAAAACGCCCGGTTTCATTTGTACCAGAAGTTACGTCAGAAAGGTATCGAGATCCACCCAAATGGCACTCATAACATCCATGTCACCACTGAGTTCTTGCGACAAGTTGACGAGAAAAAGAGCCAGATCATCGAGGAAATTGCCCAAAGAGAGGTCTTGGAGGAGAAGCGGGAGCTCGATTCTGATGAGCAATACTTGGATCCCGAGAGGTCTCCGCTGACATTCACTCTGAGCGAAGACAAAGAGATCGACGAAAAAGTTCAGTATATGCTGCAACAGAAAAAGCTCATCCAGAGCTCATTCCAAGAGCTCATTTGCAACTTCCCCAAGTTGAAGTGGTGCACCCCCTTACAATCGATCAACTACCTCCAGATATTTGTGGATTTGTACAATGAAATCTACCACGAGGACCTAGTGATTGAGCAGAACTACGACGAATCGGGAAACATGGAGGATACTGTGATTAGAAGAATGGATGATGTTTTCAACGTGAAGAGGGGCCACTATAATTTCCGAGAGCATGTTCCCAAGGAAGTGAAAATCCCCGACTTTGTTAATTTCTTCAACAAAGATTTGCCCGAAGAAGACGGCTTAATTTCCCAGAAAAGTGAGATTCACCACAATCAAGGAAACCAAGAAAATGTACCAAGTGTACAGCATAGCGAAGGTCCATCCATTGATAACGTGAGGCCGGATGCAGGAGAAGTTGCAAACGGAACCGTGAACACCAATCGAGTCCAAAACGAATTTCCAAATGAGCTAAAGATGAATCTTTTGAAGCATGAAGAAGCGTTGACAAGGTACAGAAAGTACCATCGAGAATACGACAGCAAATACCAGGAGGCATATGAAGTGCTCTGTGAAAGTGAACACATCAACCAAGCAGAGCAGTGGAGTGCCTATTTTTCCCATTTGAAGGAAGGTTTTGATTCCGATAGCATGCATATCACCAACTGCAAAATCGGCCACGAGCTTGAAAAAAACGAGCTTGAAAAACGGAAGTCTTTGACGGGATCGGAAACTGGCGAAGAGACATCGCCAGAAAGATTACCAAGCTTCACATCACCCAGTGCCAGCAACGAGCAGAATTCCGACCCTGAGTTTCCTGAAGGAGGAAAAATTCCACTTTCTCTTAAGGTGTTTCAGTTGAACGAAGCTGTGGCTTATGAGGTGAGAAATATCCGGGCCGACTACGAAGATGCTCACGTGGTTAGAAAAGTGGAGTTCAAGCAAGCCAAGTGTTACAAGTGCAAGTACATTCCGTGGCACAAACACTAGGAAACAAATGACTGGAATGTCTTTCAGTGGTATTAGATTTTGATGTACAACATCGATGATCTCTTATTGAAAGTGAAGATATGGGATCATAAATGGGATCCAGAATAGGAATTCGAATATGTTTATCATGCAGTGTTTCTATGTACAATGGCCGATCCATACCACAGCATTTGCATCTTCAAGGCTTCAATTATCCATCTGTGATGGTCTCGCATTTATCAGGCACACCTCTTTTGTGATGCCATTTCATTTGACTCTGTTCTTCCTTAATCTCTGGGCCTGAACAAGTCCTGCTTCTCCTGAGTTATGAGTTTAGGTTCCTCCACAACGGGCCGTTCGATCATCTGCGACAACTTGTCCTCCTTGGGCCACGACTGAGGTAACAAACCGGCTCTTTTGAAGAGAAAGGCTATGCGGTCAGAGACTCCAGCGCCGACACCTAACCAGTACTTGGCCCTGTGGAAATCCAACTCGATTTGCTTATATGGTTTGACACCTTGGGCCTTTTCGTCGGGCGAAAGCGGCGTGGCGATGGGGTTATAAGTCCCAAGAACCTCGATGGGCAAGGCGTCACGTGCCTTACGGGTATTGGCAACCACAATGTTGTATACCGGTTGGTGCTTCCTTCCGAACCGGGCGAGGCGGATTTTGAGGGCGTTATTGGGACTCATGGTAGAGGAGGAGTGGTGATGCAATGTCTTTTTACGCGAGGTGGGAAGTGCACGACTGCACACCGGCTGCAAAGACATCCGTACACCACAAGAGGTTACCAAACAAATACCTTTTTCCAAAGCTGCCAGTTCGTTTCCCAAACATTTTATTCCATTTACCAAAGTGTCAATTCTAATCATGGTCGTTGACTCATGTTATTGGCGGAATGGTGGAATTTTTCTGATGTGGCAAGGAATTGGTGTTTTCAACTAATGGTTTTGACCAAGGCCCTCACTCACAACAAGAAAATTGTCAGAAAGTCGAGGTTTAATAAGGGGTTTGATTTGGTGGGGGTTGCTGAAATATGAGACATGAGTCGTGAGATATGAGACCATTTGGCTTTGATGAGACGAGAACTCAAATATAAGGAATCTGATCCCAAATTTGTCTTTGTATGAATCAGCCTTCTGTTCAAAGAATTATATTTTATTTGTGATTATCAGTGGCTGTTCATTTCAATCGTTGCACCCATACCCATGAAAAGACAGGGAACATGTGATTGTCTGAAATTTACACTTGAAAGTTGAGTTATCAATGCAAGAGTTCAATTTCTTTGTGAACAGGGAATTCCATCTACACATTCGAGTTGTCCAGTCCTATTATTTTTTTTTGTCCCAACTAAAATTGCATTGGTGGAGGATCGAGTGGGTCTTATAAAACAAGCTTCGCTCCGGTGATCTGCGGTCAAATTCACTGATTGATTGGATTTAAGTTTCCACTCATTACATTCCAGCTTCCATTATCAACCATCCTTCCAAGATCTGTTCATGCTTTAGTGGTCAATATACATGGCTTATCTCAAGTGGCTTACTATTCAACTATAATACTAATACTAATACTAAATAAGCATGCAATATTATGTTTCCAATAACTTTGTCCAGATAAGATACTTACTGGTTAACAATTCATAGTGTATGATTCTGGGATACACATTCCAGTAATGCACCATTAGTAAGGATTATCTTTATCTCTAAGTATAAGACTTCGTGTGGTCATGTGACTTTAAGTGGTAGACTAGCCTTACTATTACGATGTATTGAGATTTCCAAGGTTTGGCCTCCAATGGCAATGGCATCAAGAGACGCCGCAACGCCGCATCCTACCATGAATTCATGGACGGCGATGACGATGATGAACACGATGAATTCTTATCTTATGAATTAGAGCTCCGAAGACAGGATCTGAGCTACAGAGACAGCTACAGAGACAATTCCAGAGACAATTCCAGAGACAGCTACAGAGACAGCTACAGAGACAGTTCCAGAGACAGCTACAGAGACAATTCCAGAGACAATTCCAGAGACAGTTCCAGAGACAGTTCCAGAGACAGTTCCAGGCCGCCGAGACTCATCACACCCACCACCACCTTTCAACATATGTTTTGGTATATATTAATATACAGGGATATGTAAGTTGTACCTTACAAGACCAAAGTCCTAAGACGGGACCGCAGCACGGCTGATACAGTGTTTTTCAAAACTATTCAAACCAGCATGACAAAATGGTTCAAACCAGCATGACAAAATGGTTCAAACAAAGAAAACAGAATGGTTCAAACCAAATGGCTTAATGTTTCACACCATCTTTCATTAAAATTCAATATTCTGAAATCTTAAATCTGGAGGATTGATTCATATGGTACTACATTTGGGACAAAAGTCTTGCAGTACCAATCAAGGGTGAAAAACAGACGGAACAAAACTGGTTTTATTGTTATTCTGTATACAACAACTTGTCCATTTAGTTTGAAAGACTGTGTGAAGGGGTACGAAACATTTTGTAGCGCTGGTTTGAACTATTCTGTCTTCTTGGTTTGAACCATTTTGTCTTCTTGGTTTGAACCATTTTGTCATGCTGGTTTGAACCATTTTGTCACGCTGGTTTGAATACTTTTGAAAAACACTGTAGTTATCCATTCGTCTTGTTGGAAAATAGCACCGAATAAGAGCGCGCACGGCCCTTTAGGCTTGCAGGGCACGTCTCTACAGTGTTTTTCAAAACTATTCAAACCAACTCGACAAAAAGTTTCGTACCACTTCGCACAGTCTTTCAAACCAAATGAACAAGTTGTTGTATACAGAATAACAATAAAACCAGTTCAGTTCCGTCCGTTTTTTACCCTTGATTGGTACTCGACCCTTGATTGGTACTGCAAGACTTTTGTCCCAAATGTAGTACATCAGAGGTAATCGTCCAGAGGTAATCCTCCAGATTTAAGGGGTGATTTCAGAATATTGAAATCTAATGAAAGTTGGTGTGAAACATTACGCCACTTGGTTTGAAAGACTGTGCGAAGGGGTGGAAGGGGTACGAAACTTTTTGCTAGTGTGATTTGAATCGTTTTGTCATGCTGGTTTGAATCGTTTTACCGCGCTGGTTTGAATCGTTTTGAAAAGCACTGTACTAGTTTCCCTACCCTTGGTTATCCTGACAACTAAGGGTCAGTGAAGGCTGACTCCCATATATATAATAAGGCCCTCGCTACACCTTTTATTAGTTAACTAATCGAATATCTCTACCTAAGGTGACATACCAAGATGTCTCCTAGATCCAGACCCACCAGATCTCCTTGTTCAGTGTTTTTCAAAAGTATTCAAACCAACTCGACAAAATGTTTCGAACCACACTAGCAAAATGTTTCAAACCAGTGCGACAAAATGTTTTAAACCAATAATTCAAAAAGTATCGTACCCCTTCGTAAAGTCTTTCAAACCAAATGGCATAATGTTACAGTGTTTTTTAAAAGTATTCAAACCAGCACAATAAAATGTTTCGTACCCATTCACACAGTGTTTCAAACCAAATGAACAAGTTGTTGTATACAGGATAACAAGGAACCCAGTTCAGTTCCGTCCGTTTTTCACCCTTGATTAATACTGCAAGACTCCCAAATGTAGTACATAAGAAGCAATCTTCCAGATTTAAGATTTCAGGATATTCATTTCTAATAAAAGTTGGTGTGAAACATTACGTCATTTGGTTTGAACCATTCTGTCTTCTTGGTTTGAATAGTTTTGTCTCGCTGGTTTGAATAATTTTGAAAAACACTGTACACATCAACTTTCATTAGAATTTAATATTCTGAAATCGTAAATATGGACGATTGCCTCATATGGTACTACATTTGGGACAGAAGTCTTGCAGTATTAATCAAGGGTGAAAAACAGACTGTTAAGTTACTTCCCAGTCAAAACTGGGGTATTAATAACTGGAGTTTTTATAACTGGAGAGTCAATTACTGGAGTGTTAATTACTGGGGTGTTAATAACTGGAGAGTAATTACTGGAGTGTTAATAACTACCCAATCAAAACTGGGGTATTAATAACTGGAGAGTAATTACTGGAGAGTCAATTACTGGAGACTTTATAACTGGAGAGTAATTACTGGAGAGTCAATTACTGGAGAGTCAATTACTGGAGTCCAAAAACCCTTGAACCTGGCAAACTTTGACTCGGGGAACGGATTAGCAAAGTCCAACGAGTCCAAGAACCCCGAGTCGTTATGGTCTTCGTCATCAATCAGGAAATCTTCATCCTGGTCCAAATCTGTGACCGGCGGCACGTCTACTCTACTACTACTACTACTACTACTACTACTACTATAGTCAAGTTAATGGTATAATGTCTAGTACTAGTACTAGTAGCAGTGGTATACATGTAGTAGCGTAGTACTGTAGTGGTGCTTTAAATCAATTTAGTATACTGCTGTTATAGAACTGTTAACATTACTATTACTAGTAGTACTAGTTGTCAGTGTTAATTACTGGGGTGTTAATTACTGGAGTGTTAATTACTGGAGTGTTAATATCCACAGGTCCTCTCTTACTGTAGGATATGGACCTCATTGTCTCATCAAGATAAGTAAACATTTTACGTGGAGTGTTTAATTCAGAATTAGCCTAAGTCTCATCATCTGTCAACGAGTACCTAGCATGTACGGAAGCGAGGAACTCCGTGGATAGGTTGTATGCGGACCATTGTTAGACAATAGGGCTATGAAAACTTTGAACAATAAAGCTGAGCAGGCCTTAGACGAGCGGAAAGGTATCAGAGCCACTGCGGCCCCGTCTTAGTACTTTGGTCTTGTAAGGTACAACTTACATATCCTCTTAGACCCACCATGGGTCGTGTACTACACATGTATATATACCAAAACATAAGTTGAAACGTTCACGCTCTTATTCGGTGCTATTTTCCAATTTTCCAACATTTTGGTAACCTTCAATTTGGTTAAGACTTCAATTTGATGACAATAGGCAAAAAAAAAAAAGTTTGTACAGCGGTTTTTCTGTTGGTGGTTATTGCTCACTAGAAATTTCTTTGGACGCACGGTTCTTATAAACGCCAATTCCACGCCAAACGCCCTTTTTCCCGAAAAAACATAAAAAAAAACAAAAAAAAAACAGCTAAACCCAGAATATCAAACCTTTTTCAAACCCTTAAACCTTTTTTAAACCTTTTTCAAACCAAGAATCCTTAAAATCAACTTTTTGGTGTTGTTAGTAGCGTCCGTTTTGGCAGCCACAGTACACGTAGACGATTTGCTCCCATTAGTGCTCATGGCAAAACTCAACAACCAATATTACCCGCTCTCAATCGAACCAAACGCGTGGGTACTGCAAGATTGTTTTAGTTTTGTCTTGCGTTATAAAGAAAACGTCATAGTGGAGTTCATTGTAAAGGATGAAACAATATTACTCTCAACAAATTCTATTGAGAATGCGTATGTGAGTTTGACAAAAAATGAGTTGAGTTCGGTATAACAACACAAGAAGATGAAAAGACTGATTTCAAATTTGATGAACAAAAGAAATTGATTTAAGTCACCGTTTGTTGGCCTGCCAATCTTGCACATTATTCTGTTTTGAAGAAAGCTGCTACCAAGAAAGACTCGTGTTATGACGTTGAAATCTACCTCATGGGTTTCGACAAAAAAAGATAGGACCATTAGGACCATTCAATGTGTCGATGATAAAAACCGTAGATTGGAAACTTTCTTAACGAAACATGATATTAATCCATTGGTCTTGCTCACCAAAGTCAAAGGGTCCTGGTACTCAATCACCTCCGAATTAGATCCAGACACGGATAATTCTCTTCAACATAATTTCTTCTTGCGTTATCCAATCGAGTTCCATTATGTTGACGATACCCTTATGACTGAAGATAAAAAATGGTACGCGTGTTTGGACCTGGATTCAATAGAGTGTTAATTACTGGAGACTTTATAACTGGAGTGTTAATTACTGGAGTGTTAATTACTGGAGAGTAATTATTGGACTATCAAAGATTATACTGTTAATGAATGTGCTATAAAAAGACTTTATTTCTCTCGTGAGAAACTCATCCATGAATGAAAATTGCTCTCCAGACACTGACATAAGGAAGAACCCATTAGTGACTGTATAGTGTGTCAATATAGTACACCACTATTAGTATAATTTTCAAAGCAGCAGTACCGTCATACTAATTTGGACTACCCAGGAGCTGACTTGTTTTTTTTATAAGTTCGTTAAGGCAGAACTCAAAGGAAAGTTTTCTCAGTCATCTTTCCAAGGGTACAATATTAGCGCAACGGTTCTTGAGTCTGAACTGGGAAAATTCCCTGGTTTTGCCGGATTTCCGAGTAGTTTCGGTGCTTTTGGCTGGAAACGGGACTTTAATGAAGAAAAAAGAGTGAATTATTACCAACTTGTGGCCGAAAAAAGTGAATTATTACCAACTTGTGGCCGAAAAGAGTGAATTATTACCAACTTGTGGCCGAAAAGAGTGAATTATTACCAACTTGTGGCCGAAAAGAGTGAATTATGATCAACTTGTGGCCGAAAAGATCCGCAAAAAGTGAAATGAAAAAGTCTAATGTTACAATTGGATCCTTTTCAGCCATTCATCAGGTCGAAAACCCTTTTTTTTCTTTTTTTTCTTTTTCTTTTTTTTTGGAATTCAGAGCAAGTCAATGAATTGATTGAGGAATTTAAGCAAAGGTGTTTCTAATGCCAGTTGTTTATGGACTTTTTAATAACTTACCCGTTTATAGTTTTCACGGTGCCAAAACCTTTCTACAAAATTTCATAGTGAAGTTTATTATTGAACGTCTACTGATTAGAAATCACTCGAACATTCCTCCTTCTATCTCCTATTCGAACTCGCTATCTCAATTAGAGCTTTTTGCGAGCCTTGAACTTCTGCTTGGGCTTTGAAACCCGGCCCTTTGCCATGGGCTTTTCTGGCTTGGGCTTTTCTGCAGGCTCGTCGTCCGACCAATCATCTTCCTTTGTCTTTTTGAACTTCAACCGGTTGTTCTGGCCACGGACTGGTGCCTGCTTGACTGCATCCAAGTAGGCATCGATACCACCCTGACCTGCCAATGGATCATCGCGATTGGCCAAGTCCTTGAACACAAGCTTACCGTTTTTAGTCTCGACCTCGCGCTTGACATCCTTTTTGGTGAACTTCTTAGGCTTGGATGACGAGATGTGCAGGAGCGTCTGCCGGTCGAGAAGATTGAGTGGCTCATCCGTATTAAGAATGAACCGGTCCGTCCGGCCCTTACTGCCACCGTCACGGCCATCACCATCACCTTCCTCTGCTTCATCCTCTGACAGGTCGTACACTGCCTCCTCATATGCAGACATGAAAGTCTTGGCATCTGCCGTAGAGGCGGATTCCTTCTTCTTGGCCCGTGCACGTGACTTCTTGATATTGGCCACCAACTTCCGGTCTTGCGCCGGAATAGCTGCCTCCACAACCTCGGCTCCGTATTTCCGCATAAGCCTCTCGAGAATGTGCTTCACCTTCAGCTTGAAATGACCCTTGTGCTCATGTGACCAGCCCATCAATTTTTCAAGCATTTCCGGCAAGTTCTGACGAATCATATCGTCAGGAAGGGCCAAGACTTCTACCTTAACAAAACCAATAGCAGATTTGGCGATCTCACGTGACTTGGACGTGAGGAAAAGTTCCACTGTGGAACACAATTCTACCATGAGATCCTGCGCCACCTGGTCTTTGAACTCGTATAATACACAAGAAATGGCGGTGATGGACGCCGAAACCATGTGTTGCAGAGGGGATGCAAGACCTGCAGAAAGCATGGTGAAATATTGGCCCAAATCGGCAGCCACTGGCTCCGCTCCTGCATCGAACCCTTCCATCTTCAGGTTATCGATAACTCCACCTGCGGCCATCTTGTGGCCCATAGAAATGAGAAGGTCAAAAGCTGCAGAACGTGACTTCTCGTTTACGTCTTTCGTCAGCATGATCACCTCCTGTAAGACTCCTGGAATGAAATGCATGTCCTGTGCAGGCAACTGTGCAACCACCCATTTGAGTGCCTGCAACCGGGATGCCCGGGCCGACGTGTGTGTCGAAGAAAGGGTATTGGTGAACACCTTCTGGATGTCCTGCATGTAGGCTCCAAGCGACTCTTCTCCCTGAGCCGTTTCGCTTAGACGTAAGATAATGCGGTACGATCTCTTCTGCATCAATGGGTTTTGCAGCACCACCGTGGCAGAAAAAATCGCCAAGAGTGCATTGTAACTTGTGGCTGGCACATACTTGGCCATAGCCACCACCAAGTCCATCATAGTCAAGCTCAAGTCTGGGGTTTCTGAGTTAGAGGCAGAACCTTTCTTGGGTTTCTCTGCAGTCTCAGCATCATCCATGGCCTTCTTCAACAAGCCACACACCTTATCGAAAGTAGCAGACAAATCGCTCTTTTCGGCAATTTGAAGGTAGGTGTCGATGGTGCTGAGCACAAATCCACGTGAGTCTGGCATCTGGGATGAGAACACGTTGAAAAGCACCGAAAGAAGGTTCGAAGCCATAGAGGCCAAATACTGCACATTGGCTTGGGCCTCTGCTTCTGGAAACTGTTCTTGCATGATCACATCATCAGCCATGGCCCCATTTCCATACGCCAAGTTGGATTCCACAAGAAGACGGAGTGCATGACAAATTGATGTTCTTAAAGCAGGATGTGCATATAAGAGCAGTGCTAAGTCGGCAGCGTATTGTTCGGTAAATGCCGTTCTCAAGTCGGTAGGCAAGTCACAGAAGTGGGGTAACACCTGCCAAACCTGGTCAATGATGGTCTGGAACACTTTATTGTTGAGCAGATCTTTTTTGCCGTTTTGGGCGATTTTATCCTCAAACACCGCCACAATGGGCTGGAGATGGCGCTGGTAGTATTGTAAGCTGGCACCACGGACATTATCTCTTAAAAGAGGTAACAACCATGCACGGCCCGGGCCATTATTACCGGATGGGGTAAGATTTAGAGGGAGCGTGTCCAAAACCACTTCGGGACCTGCAGATGCAATGAAGGCGGCAATGAAGTCCTCGGCTTCTTTGTTGTAAGGAAAGTTGTCCAGTTCATTGGAACGCCACAGGCCGACCGTGGCCAAAACAGGCAAAAAGTCGGGGTTTGCCCGACCGCGTACCTTATATAAGAAGGCGGTGAGGAACTCCAAGATTTCCTTGGTGGCGTTTTGGAACTTGATGGAAAAGAGGTGGTTCTCCACATAGTCACCCACATACAGGATCACATCGTCAGTAAGCTCGTTTTGAGGGGCCAGATGGAGCAAAAAAGCATCTGGAAGTCCGGCGGAGATAAGCGCAATCAAGCATTGGGCTGCGGAGATAACCGTGTTCCCATTCTGCAGCGCCAAATACTCGGAAACAACAGTAAAAAGCTGTGTAAGTTGTTTCAAGGCTGTTTCAGGTGCAAGCTTGGCAAAGCCCTCAAACCCGGTGGCAATAACCGCCAACCAAGACGCAGCCAAGTGGTTATCGTCCACTGGAGGCTTCAAGTCCACCAAAATGGCCAAGACCTTGCTATATTTCTCGGTATCAATGTCGCTGGTCATGGAAGAAAAGAGGCCCTCGAAAGCGCCAAAAACGGCACTTACCAAGAACTGGTCCTGCGTACGGGACATGTCCAAAAGGCTATCACACAAGGAGTCCACTTTATCGGCGGGCCAAGCATTGGAACGAGTCACAGCAGTAACAAATTGGAGAGTGTGGATTAATGCAGGGTTAGTTTCGGCCTTGGCGGTCTTTTTCCGGGAGGAAGCCTCGGAACGAAGCTCCTGGAGCTTGGCTAAGGCAAGTCCTGCACATAGAGGACCACCCGGGTGTCCTCCTTTGGGACTAGGAGGAGGACTGGACAAAATATGATGAACAGCATCTTGAGCCCGCTTGCGGACCTTTGGTCTGGCATCAAAAGAGAGCTCGATCATACCCACAAAAGCCCTTTTCGGCGATACATTGCCGGACAGAAGCCATTGCTGGAAGTCTTGGGCCAACAAAAGCGTTTCCAAAGCACCAATGGAGGATTTAATAAGTGAAGGTTCGGCGGATTGGTTTGTGAGCACTGGAGCCAATTTGGTCAAGATTTCAGCGAAATTCTGGCGCAAAAGTGCAGTATTGGTGTAAGGAAGCACCATATCCAAGAAATAAGCAGCAGCCACGGCCACGTTCTCTTGCACAATGACACCATTTTCTAAGGCCTGGTCCAAAAGAGCCAAAAATGATACGAAATACGCCACGGGCGAAGTTTCAGAGCCTTGTTCAGAGATATTCTCCTCGACTGCAGATAACACCAAGGCAAGGTTCTTCTGGTTGTCCAATTTCGAGGACACCTGAGTACGGATCTTGGCAAGTTTTTCGTGCATATTCAGCACGTCCAAGACGTCCAACTCGGCATCGGGGGAGGTGTGGTCTGCCATTGGGGAAGTAGTATGGGAGAGAGATGCGCTGCGATGAGATGGATTTTTTGGTGTTTTCGCGGTCACGTGACTGACAAGGTGTGGTCTCGGGTTCAACCATAACTACGATCTTTTAATATACAGGATCGGAGATTTATGATATATTCATAATTATATCTTTTATTACTAAGATGCTGTTAAGTGTTTAGATTGTTTGCATTATGGTCAATAGTATTTTTGTGGTGAGAGGTTGTGGTTATATGCAGGAATATATTAATTTTAGTTTTTTTTAGCTTTTTTGAATACATTTGTGGTAATAGGAGTATAATATTTAGCACTAGGGTTTGTTTCAAGTGTAACAAAAAGTAAAAAAAAAAAAAAAAAAAAAAAAAAAAAAGAAAAGTTTGGTTTAAAGGAAACATTTTATTATTTAAAATGGGGTACTGCATATAAGCCACTTAATAATCTGTTTAGTTGGTTCTAGGTAGATTAACACCCCCAATTTTACTGGAAATGGTAATATGCATTAGAGAAAATGGTTCTAGAAATTTCAGGCTGGAAGTGATCTAAAGCAGACACAGAAGATCTTGAAGTACTTGAAGAGAGACTATCCTGAACGATACTTTTATACCATTGCCAAGTTGGGCTTGACCGATGACGTCATCACCTCCGAATTCTCCATGAGCAAGCAATATTTCCAGGACTACAAAGTTTAGGGCGATCTTTAATATTCTTTCTCCCTAAGGACATTTATTCTACCTTCTTTACAGACTAGCTATTGAATATATACAGTGATTTTCAAAACGATTCAAACTAACGCGGCAAAACGATTCAAACTACACTAGCAAAATTAATCAAACCAATAATTCAAAAAGTTTCGTACACCCCTAAAAATTTGTTGTACAGTGTTTTTCAAAATTATTCAAACCAGCGTGACAAATTGTTTCAAACCAGCGTGACAAATTGTTTCGAACCAAGAAGACAAAATGGTTCAAACCAAGAAGACAAAATGGTTCAAACCAGTGCGACAAAATGATTCAAACCAAGAAGACAGAATGGTTCAAACCAACTTTCATTAGAATTCAATATTCTGAATTCTTAAATCTAGACGATTGCCTCTTATGGTACTACATTTGGGAAAAAAGTCTTGCAATACCAATCAAGGGTGAAAAAGGGATGGAACTGAACTGGTTTCCTTGTTATCCTATATACAACAACTTTTTAGGGGTGTATGAAACTTTTTGAATTATTGGTTTGTTTAATTTTACTAGTGTGGTTTGAATCATTTTGTCGCGCTGGTTTGAATAGTTTTAAAAAACACTGTACTTAAGATGCACTGTTGATATTAGCATACAGGATTTCGTATAGTTTGGACATATATAATTCTATGAGGTATGTAGAGGGTCAATTAGTCCTATTTTTGATTTTTTTTTTTTTTTTTTTTTAGTTCAGACGTAGAAGTGGTTTCTCCTTAACTGCCTGCCTGCCGGTCTCAGTCTCAGTCTCAGTCTCAGTTTCAGTACAGTCTCAGTTTCAGTACAGTCTCATAGAACCTATACAGGGCTCATAACCTGGAATGTCCCAAAAAAAAATTGTAATAATCTTTCTTGGCTCATTTAACTCTTCATGTCAATTGAAAAAAAAAATGTATTGACATAAAAATAGGTCTTTTAACATAATTATCTGAAAAAAAAAAGGAATAAGAAAAAATGGTCTAGCCGAAAAAAATCATACTTTAAGAATATACAGTGTTTTTCAAAACGATTCAAACCACACTAGCAAAATTAATCAAACCAATAATTTAAAAATTTTCGTACTTCGCACAGTCTTTCAAACCAAATGATGTAATGTTTCACACCAACTTTTATTAGAATTCAATATTCTGAAACCTTAAATCTGGACGATTATCTCATATGTACTTACATTTGGGGGAGTCATGCAGTATCAATCAAAAGTGAAAAAGGGACGAAACTGAAACTGAACTGGTTTCCTTGTTATCCTGTATACAACAACTTGTTAGTAGGGGTTATGTGTTGTATTGGTTTGTTTAATTTTGCTAGTCTGGTTTGAATCGTTGTCTCGCTGGTTTGAACCCTGTCTTCTTGGTTCGAAACATTTTGCCGCATTGGTTTGAATAGCTTTGAAAAACACTGTATAGAGTTGTATAGAGTAGTAGTTTAGTATAGAGTTGTAAAGAGTAGTAGTTTCGTATAGAGTTGTATAGAGTAGTAGTTTCGTATAGAGTTGTATAGAGTAGTAGCTAGTCCAGAGTTGTAGATTAGTAGTTTCGTATAGAGTTGTGTAGAGTAGTAGCTTAGTATAGAGCTGTAGATTAGTAGCTTAGTATAGAGCTGTAGAGTAGTAGCTTAGTATAGAATAGTATCAGGACAGCTCTCGTGTAACTCCTCAAGTATTCACATATCTTGATGAGACTATGAACTTTATCCAGGCTGCTCCATATCGTATGCAGGACTGTACTCCATGGTTATTGAGAGGTCCTCCTGATGTACCTACCAAAAAAGTACAGTTAGTGTTAAGTAATCTACAGAAGTATTCGATGAGCAAGTAGTAGAGCTCAGGAGTCCGTAAACCCCAGCGAGGATGTAATTGAATAGGAAGTAGCGTCTTCTTCATGCGCCTTCATCTCAGCTATGCATGCTTCTTTCCAGAAGGCCCAATCATCCGATCTCTGTGCCTCAGTAGTAGCTAGTAATGAGTTGTAGAGTAGTAGTTAGTATAGAGTTGTAGAGTAGTAGTTAGTATAGAGTTGTAGAGTAGTAGCTAGTAATGAGTTGTATAGAGTAGTAGCTGGTAATGAGTTGTATAGAGTAGTAGTTTAGTACAGTGTAGTAGTTTGTTAGACCCACCAAGGGTAATAAACTACCTATGTGGATGTTGAACGCTGTACTGGTGAGAGAAATAAGGCCTGGGTTCCCAGTTTCGGAAGGCTCTCCCTAAGATTTTGTCACTCCCTCACTCCCTCACTCCCTCACTCCCTCACTCCCTCACTCCCTCACTCCGTCACTCACTCACTCCGTCACTCCGTCACTCTCTCACTCCCTCACTCCCTCACTCCGTCACTCCGTCACTCCCTCACTCCGTCACTCTCTCACTCCGTCACTCTCTCACTCCGTCACTCCGTCACTCCCTCACTCCGTCACTCTCTCACTCCGTCACTCCGTCACTCTCTCACCCCCCAGCCTACTCTAGGGTGTTTTACTGTATGGCCTCGCGATTTATGGCACAAGTCTCGGATGACAACGTCTCTCCGAGCAAAGAAAGAAACAGTGGATTAATGGTAGTCGGTAATTAATGGGCAGTATTTTGGACTGGGAAGAATATTCAATAGAGTAACTAGAGTTACCAGTATTCCGGAGCTTATATATAGATGTAGTACCATAGTATCAGAAATTGAGTACTCAGTAATCCATAACCAGTATCCAGCTCTCAGCCCAGCTCCTAATTACTCTGTAGCCAAGAAACAGAACAACAAAAACAAGAACAATAAAATATAAAGAAAATATTCAAAGAGTCTGGCTAGATCAACGAGCTCCACGATACAAAACACCCCCAGACTTATTTTTCCGGCTACAAATAAGCCATTGAGCAACACACCGAAGCCAAGGGCGTGGATGAGGTTAAGAATACCGTTGAATTGAAGAAGTTGATCAATTTCCACGGTGGTGGATACATTAACTATTGCTTGTTCTGGAAAATCTTGGCTCCAGAGAAGCAGGGTGGATACGAGCCTCCTACTATTACTCTTCCATTACTCCTTTACTTTTTTCAAGTCAGTCACATATATATATAATATAAAAAAATATAAAAATATAAAAAATAACTTCTTCATAGTTATCTGGTTGATCCTGCTAGTAGTCATATACTTGTCATGCTTGTCTCAAAGATTAAGCCATTCATGTCTAAATATAGCATTATACAGTGAAATTGAAAATGGCTCATTAAATCAGTTTCAGTGTTTTTCAAAACTATTCAAACCATCACGGCAAAATGTTTCGAACCAAGAATACAGAATGGTTCAAACCAGCGAGGCAAAACGATTCAAACCACACTAGCATAATTAATCAAACAAATACAATATGAATGATTACATAACTTTTAACAAGTTGTTGTATACAGGATAACAAGGAAACCAGTTTAGTTCCATCCATTTTTCACTCTTGATTGGTATTGCAAGACTTTTGTCCCAAATGTAGTACCATAAGAGGCAATCGTCTAGATTTAAGAATTCAGAATATTGAATTCTAATGAAAGTTGGTTTGAACCATTCTGTCTTCTTGGTTTGAACTATTCTGTCTTCTTGGTTTGAACCATTATGTTTTCTTGGTTTGAACCATTTTGATGGTTTGAACCATTTTGTCGCACTAGTTCGAATCATTTTGTCGCGCTGGTTTGAATAGTTTTGAAAAACACTGTATCGTTTATTTGATCGACCAGAAGTTGAGTGGCCCCTTTGGCCCTCATTACGACCAACCTCTATTCTCCTATGCCGGACTAGTCTATGTAGATTATTTAACGCATCTTCCGCAACGATAGTTGCTGTACCAGGTGGGGGTGGACCATAGATTAACCATGGTGTGATATCCAGTGGACTGTTGCTGAGGGACACTCTCCTCATAGTCTCGTCAAGGTATGTAAACACTTCAGGGGTGTTTACTCCAAGAGAGGAAGGAGATATAGAGTTGTCAGTGTCCATTGAAGTATTGGTGGGTCTGGTCTTTGGAGACATCTTTGTATGTCCCAGACAGATGATATGCTCCAGAAAGATGATATGCCCCAGACAGATGATATTTTATTGAGTTACTTAAAAGATGGATAAGGTCCAGACTCCCTTATATATGTGGGAGGTCTACCTTCACGGCACCAGGCGGTTGTAGTAACCACAGGTGCATGAAAAACAGTTGTATATGAAGAACAGTTGTATATGAAGAACAGTTGTATATGAAAAACAAGTGCTTGTTACCGCGCTATCCCTGCAAGCCATTGGGGTTACTGAGCGCGTTCACCTTGTTACCATTTTTCAACAGTCTATAAAAGTACGAAGGTTCCTCTAGGAGGTATCAGCGGCGAATGAACATAGTAAAGGGTGTACCTGACGTAATGGGACTCTAACAGTTTAGTATAGAGTAGTAGTTTATTATAGAGTAGTAGTTTAGTATAGAGTAGTAGTTTAGTATAGAGTAGTAGTTTAGTATAGAGTAGTAGTTTAGTATAGAGTAGTAGTTTAGTATAGAGTTGTAGAGTTGTAGAGTTGTAGAGTTGTATAGAGTTGTAGAGTTGTAGAGTAGTAATTTAGTATTTCAGCAGAATACTCATCAATAGTAGCTTCCACAATGCTGGTGTCCAGAGCAAGAGCAGAGTCAATGGATCTAGTGTGAACTCCCATGGATCTAGTGTGGACTCCCATGGATCTAGTGTGGACTCTCATGGATCTAATGTGGAATCACATGGATCACCCATTGCTTCATCTGTTGAAAAACTTCAGGCAACTTGCCTTGGGAAAGTTTGTCCGGATATTAAAGAACTGGCCCAGCTTAAACCACATTTTGCTCCAATTTATTTGCCCCAAGACAAAAGTCCGGGTCCAACCTCATGGCAGCCAATAGATCCTGGGCAAACAATAGATCCTGGGCTGCTAGATATACCATAGATAACTTATTTTTGTCTAGCACTACACTTCTGTACCTTCTGCTACCGTTGGTTTCTTAATTGCTTGTTTATGTTTGTTAGTCGGGTTAGTCATTTTGTCAAGTTCATGCTGTTTGACTTTCTGTTGACTGCTTGTGGGTATGCGCCTGCATACTTCTATTCATCTAGTTAGACAACAACATCTTTCTTGGGTCCTCGATAAACTCCTTGATGGTCTTCAAGAACGTCACGGCCTCACGACCATCCAACACACGGTGGTCGTAGGTCAATGCAATGTACATCATTGGACGCGACACGATTTGTCCGTTGACAGTCACGGGTCTCTCCTTGACTCCGTGCAAGCCCAACACGGCAGTTTGGGGCATGTTAATGATGGGGGTTCCGTACAACGAACCGAAAACGCCTCCGTTGGAGATCGTGAAGGTTCCACCGGCCATGTCCTCCAACGACAACTTACCGTCTCTGGCCTTCTTACCCAAACGGGTGATCTCCTGCTCCACTCCCAAAATCGACAACGACTCGGCGTTTCTCACCACAGGCGTCACCAATCCCTTGGGCGTGGCCACGGCAATGGAAATGTCCATGTAGTCTCTGAACACCATAGTGTCGTTGTTTTCAATGGAAGCATTGACGGCGGGGATCTCCTTGGAAGCTAAGGCGGCGGCCTTGGAGAAAGCTCCCATGAAACCAAACTTGATGCCAGTCTTGTCCAAAACCTCATCCTTATATAATTTTCTCATCTCCATGATGTTAGACATGTCTACCTCATTAAAAGTAGTCAACGAGGCAGCGGTATTCTGCGACTCCTTAAGACGTTCTGCGATTCTCAATCTCATTCTGTTCATCTTGACTCTTTCTTCGCTTCTGGAGAACGCCGTGAACGACTCCGTCTCCTTAGTGTCCTTAGTGTCCTTCTTTGGCTCCTTGGTCTCCTTCTTTGGTTCCTTGGTCTCCTTCTTTGGCTCCTTGGTCTCCTTCACTTCCTTAGGCTCTTCTTTCGTCTCCTTGGTCTCCTCCTTAGGCTCGGCCTCCTTCTTGCCGCCCTCTGGAGCAGGGCCCTCCTCAATCTCGATAATCTCCTGGCCAACCTCAACGGTTTCAGACTCCTCCACCAAAAGCTTGGTGATGGTACCAGAAACTGGCGCATTGACCTCCACATCGATCTTGTCGGTCTCAATGGTGGCAATGGTGTCGTCCTGGTTAACGTAGTCACCCACCTTATTGGAGTAGCTGGCTAAGGTTCCCTCACTGATGGACTCGGCCATTTCAGGCACCTTGACGGTGGTCGAAGCAAATCTGTGGAACGTCATGCTGGGCATGGCCGTGAATTTAGGAGTTTGGACCGTGGTTTTGCTCACAAACGTCCTGGCGGCAAGAAACGTGCTTTTCACAGCAGGGTTTCTGGCGGCGATTCTGGCGCCGGCGGCGGGCAAACGGCGGGAATTGCTTTTTATGGCTCTCGACAACATTTTGAAATTTAGTATGTTGTGTGTGTTTAGACGGTAGAACTGGGGGTAGAAAAGGGAGTTGTACGGATGTAAACTTGGGTTGCTGATTGGCTTTTGGTTTTTTTTTTTTGAGAAATGTCGCACCTTAGTCTGCGTGGGGCATCCGAGAAGTCCCGGGGCAGCCAATGGGTGCGCGCCAATTGAAGAGCGCCGCTTTGCGACACTAATCCGGGGGCTCGGCAGTCAGGGGCACCGTAGGTCCGGGTTGGTGCATGGTTCCGGGGGTGCGTTCAGGCCGGATATACTGGTCATATTGACCGGATGTTCGTTCAACGGCTGCCATCGTTCCCCGCTTGTGTCCTGCAGGAACTCCCTCGGACTCTGTCCGGCTTCTTTGCATAACACCCGTACACCACAAAATGCCGTGCTGGCATAAAAAATACCAAAACTAACTCTGGCTTAAAATTATTACAGAATGAATGAAGGTTACGTTCAGCCTAAAAACTTGAAATTCTCATAAAAAAAAGTTCAGCCCGACGCGGGGGTCGAACCCGCAACCTTGAGATTAAAAGTCTCACGCTCTAGCCATTGAGCTAGCCAGGCAAGTTTTTAAAAAAAGAAATTGTAGAACATAGAGGCAAACTAGCACGTGGAAAAAGTACTGTTCTGGAGTATAACTTTTTAGGGGTAAATTTTCATCGAGAAATTTGCAGTCAATCATATGCGGCCACTTGTTTAGATCTGTCAGACGAATGGAAATGTCTTGTTTATTTTCTTCCGCATTAGGATATAACTTGTGTGCTACCCCAATGTGTCGATGCATGCAGGTCGTACATGAAAGATAAAGTATGGGAATCATACCGGACGATTCGAGTCGGAAATCAAAGTCAAGGCCCTCATTAAGCAATATTGAAGCTTCCTAGATAGCGTTAGAAACTGGAAAAGAGCTGATATAGACCGTGAGACTAGATATATTGAGCCAAAACAACCTGAAACAATCCTAAAACAATCTTGAAACAATCCTGAAACAAAAAAGAATTCAGCAATTCTAAACCGCAGTGAAATACCGAAACACTCTGAGACAATCCTGAAACAACTTTGAAACAACTCTGAAACACTCTGAAACACTCTGAAACACTCTGAAACAACTCTGAAACACCGAAGGCATATACCCAGATGGAGCTGATTATAGGAGACGATTCTCGGTTTGAATATGAAAAGCAAGAGCCGAGAAAACGGTCTAGGAACACCACGCCCACGGAAATGGCCGGGTTCGAAGCCCTGCTGCCTCCATATCCCTTCAATCCAATCCGAGGGTTCCAGGACCCATTCCAGGAGAGAATCACAATAGAACACCATGCACCTCGGCAAAATGTTCGGTATAGCGTAAACAAGGCACTTCCGGCCCGACCAACACCGGCGCCACATGAATTTGCCGAACGGATTAGGGATCCGGGGGGAACTGGAATGTACTCCGGGGAAAACGTCTATTCCGGGGAGAATAACTTCTATGCCGGGGAGAAAAACGTCTACTCCGAGGGCACGTATGACGTCAGCTCCGATGACCTTCCTCCTGCTCTTCAACCCTCTGATTATTTCACTGGATCAGGAAATAGCTTGGATAGTGCAGTGTGGAGTCGTGTACTCCAAAAACCGTTAATCCGGATCCCAAAACAGAAACGTCACGTGACCCCTGGTCTAGGTCCTGTTTTCGATAACTCCAATGATCATTATCATGCCTTCACTGCATTTAATCTTTTAGACTTGGCTCAAATTGTCTTTGCTGGTATTGTCATCATCCTCTCCTGCATACAACTCAACAAAGATCATTCCATCAGTGCCAGTATATACCGGTACTTCATTGCTTTGGGAATTACTTCTGTTTTAGGATCCCTTGCATTTCTCTTCAAGCTAGTCCGAGTGGAAAAGATGAAGAAATGGGTAGTGCTTATGTGCAGTTCCCAATGTATATTCGGGGCCATTGCACTTACCCTTTCCATCTTATACTTATCAAGCCACTGTAAAGCAAAATCAAGTATATGTCATCTGCGAAGAGCCACTGCTGCCTTCAATACACTCTCGTTCCTCACGTGGCTTATGGAAACGGTGGTGTACATGACTGTGTACTGCATATCAGCACATTCTGAGAGCACGTGACGGGACTGCACACAAGATATATTTGCACCCATTTAGCGTGGACCACAGAAATTCACACCCCCACCATCTTTGCACGAATCATCGCTTTCATGAAACTTTTGGCAGCGCTATTCCCCCTCGGAATCGCCTTTTCGTTGTTAATTCCCCTGACGTTCTATAACCGGAATCCTGCACTGGATCGGGTTTCACGGCTCCTGATTTCCGAATCCGAGTTATCTCCGGTCATATGGGTCGGAAAGAGAGACCTTTTGGAGAATGTGGAACGGGACCAGAACGGCAACTATGTTGGCGATGCAGCCCCAATCGGAGGCTCTGTTCCCGAAACCGGTAAGGTTCCTGATCCACCCCAAAATGGACAACTTCCTCAAACAGGGTCTGGTCCCCAAAATGGACAACTTCCTCAAGCAGGGTCTGGTCCCCAAAATGGACAGCTTCCTCAAACAGGTTCTGATCCCCAAAATAGACAGAATCCTTCCGATTCAGGTTCTGATCCCCAAAACGGACAAACCCCTCCCGATTCAGGTTCTGATCCCCAAAATGGACAAACCTCTCTCGAAAAGGACTCTAACGTCGAAAAAGGACAAAACACCCCTCAAAAGGACCCTTCCCTTGACCCTAGCATCCCAAATGTACCTTTGGAAAATGTCGTCCCCGGAGACGGCCCAACAATTCTTGGCAAAGGTGACCAGTGTGAGACCGAAACGCCCTCCAATCCTGAAACAGACTCCAAAGACTCAGAAAAGTCTGAAACTGATAAATCTGAAAAGGAAAAGTCTGAAACAGACGTATCTGGAAAGGAAAAATCTGAAACAGATAAATCTGAAACAGATTCCAATCCTGATTCAGACAGTACTGAATCGGACAATTCAGAAACAGACCCCGATTCATTTCCCAACGGTGATTTTTGTGACCCCAAAACAGCAAGAGCTATCCATGGAAAACAGCTCCGAGACCTTCTTCGGTTCTATGCCACTCAATCCCTCAAAACAAAACAAGAAATGATTCTCCTCTACCTTCGTCTCGTGGAGAGATTGGTTGTTAGAAAACTCAACAAGAAAGCTGAGTATATTTCTCAGTGGGACTTCGACGAGTTTGAAAAAGGCAGGGCCAAGTATATCAAGAAGAAAATCTCCAAATTCCTCCGCTCAAAAACTGGCTCGCTCTTAGATAAGGTCACCATTCCATTCTCGCTCTCCATTCGGGTGCTTTCCGGAATAGCAGACTATATTCGAAGCGGCAAGAAAATTGACTCGTTGTCTTTCTCTGACGAGGTGATTTTGGGCCAGCTCTGTGATCACTTGGCATGGTGCCCTGAGCAGACCTCGGCTCGTGAACCAGCCACCTTGTCCACCCTAAAAAGCTATAGAATGTACTCTGTCTTCGACAAGCTTTTTGGGCGGTACACGCAAGACGCAGCGGAGCCGGAATTGGGAAAACGGGCCACCGATGACGATGACGAAGACCCCTTCACGTACTCTTTCCAGAGAATTGACTCCAAGTACTCCGATCCTGAAAGTGAACTCAAACGAGTCTTTGAAGCCACTGCCCGCTCGCCCGCATACACTGAGGTGTACGATTCCTCCGTACGTGTCAAACGTGACGATTGTGTGCCGGTCACGTGGTACAATGTGTTCCACCACAGCATCTTTGGGAAGCCCAAGTTCTGTCACACCTAGAAACTGTTTTCAGCCCAGCTGACTAGCTATTAATTCACTAATCATTGCTTATAGTCAACACACATTCTCATTTGACAGCTGTAATTGGATCAGCCAGGTAACACGGTCATAATGGTCCTGACATTATATCTGGGTAGTCAGATTCCATGACCAGTGCCTTCATCAGACCCATTCTTTCGTATTTAAAAGCTCTGTATGGTCTTCCAATTTCAATATATTTCAATATCTTTCAAGGCATCTTAGAATATTTCAAATTATTGGTGTTTGAAAGTATTTCAAACCGTATTAGTATTTTTCAATACTTCCACTATCCATCGATATCTTCCTATTCTTAAAAATCGTGTTGAATGTGTTTGAATGTGTCTCACATTCTTGTGAATTCTTCCAGATTCTTCCAAAACCTTTCATTAGCACTTATTAGTTTTCAATCTTTTCCAAGAATTTCCAAGTGTTTCCAAGAGCTTCAATGTTTTGTCTGATGCAATAATTATCAACTCCACTAAAGTGATAACATACATCATAAATGAATTAGCTCAACAGATGTCGTGGGAGGTGATGATTTTGACCCGATAAAACAGTTCTCTCAAAGCATACCCTCAAAAAAAACCCCTGATTCACCCAAGGCTCTCTATTGAGATTTGGTTTCGGTCACAGTATAAATAAAAAGGCAATTTGGTATTTGGAATAGTCAATGGAGGAGCTTTGGTAGATCTTGTGAGCTCTCAGCTAATAACGTTTAGATCTAAGGATAAGCGTGAAAAGGTAGTGTCCGATTTGAAGGTTAGAATGAAAGACGTCTTCTTGTTATGGGAAATTGTTCATGGGAATGCCAGGAATAGGAGAAGAGACCTAGATGGTAGATGCAGGACGGGCACGAACATGGGAAGAAAGACAGCGGTAGACCAATCTAGGACGGATATAATTTTGTTTAGAAGTCAATAATGGGAATCATGGTAATGATATACCTCATCTGGTATTATACGCAACACAACAGTCAATGCGCTGTATGTAGCGTATGTACGACTAAGAGATTTACCGAGTGCTCAATTGCATTCAGTTACTCCAATCCACCAGTAGTCAGTCCTAGTATACTCTCAGTCACTTTCAGTCACTTTCAGTCACTTTCAGTCACTTTCAGTCACTTTCAGTCACTTTCAGTCACTTTCAGTCACTTTCAGTCACTTTCAGTCACTATCAATCACTTCTAGTCATTCTCGGTAGTCTGGAGGTTCTTTTAGTCTAGTTGTTCGTCTCTTAGTCTTGCTGGTTTGAGCACTCTTTATGACACAAGAAATACCTGCAATGATAGATTCCAAGGGAACCGGTTTCAGAAAATTGGAATAAATTCAAAACCAGTGATTCTTTCCCAAAATGATGATAATTCAAATTTCAAAAAAAGTTTAGGTTCTGAACAGATAGTGATAATCCATAACTATCCTGAATATATGGAACCATGTTAGATTGTTATACCCACGTAAATAACCCAACTATATTCGTTGATGATTTCTCAAGAAAAAGAATCGGCAAAAAAAAAAACCGAAAATATCTGAATATTCTGCAGTAGAGCAATCAAAAGGGCGTGAACCGGCAAACCGACTCGGAGAAGTCGAACACCATCCGATTGGTTACAGAACCAGCAAGCTCTGCTTAAGTGAACATGTATCGGGTGAAGCCTGCCCATAAACTGGCCACATAAGCTAAGCCAAGGTTGACGAGCTCTTTAATTTCTTGGAAGGTATCTCAAACAAGTTCAAGTTGGGAGCCAACTCCATCTTGGGAGTTGTTTTGGCCACTTCCAAGGCTGGCATCACTGAGAAGAACGTGTCTTTGTACAAGCACTTGGCTGACATTGCCGGTTCTAAGGAGTTACTTTCGTGCTTCCAGCCCCTTTCCAAAACTTCTTGAACGGTGGTTCCCACGCCGGACTTGCTTTGGCCTTCTAAGAGTTCATGATTGTGCCAATTTGTGCTTCCACCGTCTCCGAAACCTTGAGTCAAGGTTCGGAGGTCTATCACAACTTGAAGTCTTTGACCAAGAGGAAGTACGGTCAATACGTCGGTAACGTCAGAGACGAGGGAGGTGTTTCCCCAGACATTAGACTCCCAAGAAAGGTTTTGAACTTGATTGTCGATGCCATTAAGAAGGCTGATTACACCGGAAAGATCGGCATTGCCTTCGGTGTTGCTTCTTCCGAGTACTTCAAGGACGGTAAGTACGACTGGAACTTCAAGAACTCAAGACCCGACAAGTGCAAGTGGTTGACCGGAGAGCAATTGACTTCCTTGTATGAGGAGACAATCAACGAGTACCCAATTGTGTCTATTTAGGAACCTTTCACCGATGATGACTGAGAATCTTGGTCTCATTTTTTCTCCAAGGTCTCTGACAAGATCCAAATCGTGGGTGATGACTTGACTGTGACGAACCCATTGAAAAGAAGACCGCCAACGAGAAGAAGACTACTAACGTCTTGTTGTTGAAGATCAACTAAATTGGTTCTTTGACCAATTCCATTCAGGCCGCCAAGGACCCTTTCTCTGCTTGTTAAGGTGTTATGGTCTCTTACAGACTCGGTGAGACTGAGGACACTTTCATTGCTGACTTGACTATCGGTTTGAGATCTGGTCAAATCGAAACTGGTGCTCTTGCCAGATCGGAGAGATTGGCCAAGCTCAACCAAATTTTGATAATCGAGGAGGAGTTGGGTGACAAGGATACCTTCATCCTATATGGGTAATTGTCTACCCATCTGAGATCTAAAGAGCCGGATCCCAGGAAAATAGTCAAATAGAAGGAAAAAGTAGCAGCTCAAGAAATCTCAAGAAATAGTAGCAAATGTCCAAAAACCAGTAAAAATGAAACCCCATGTGTTCAACAGGCCGTCCAGACGCATCGAGTTCCACCACGCCATCATCATCATCATCATCATCCTCATCATCCAAACCAATATGATGATAAAATCGACAATATCATCATCACTAAACTCATCATCATATGCGTCCTGATAATCATCATCGTATATTTGGTTAAAAATAAATCAAAAACCAATAAATCCGAAAACAGCAAAAGCTAGCCAAATAATTGACTGTCTAATTATATACGGGGGGAGGGCGGCCTTTTATATTCGCGAAATATGCAAGCAATGTTTCATCTTTTGCAGCCATGCGCCAGCTCCTTATATAAAGCGAGCGTTCGCACCTTCGCACGGAAACCAGAATTACCACCATAAGAATAGTCACCCCCCCCCCCCCCCCCCCTTTTTCTATATAAATCTATGATCCCTTTATAAATTCATGCCCCTTTCCTATATAAATCCATACCCCCACTTAACATCAACAAAACGACCTTTATTCAAAAACCTTTCAGTCCTATTGAATTTCCCTATTAGCCCGAAGAATCATACAAATCCCTTATTCCATGGAACATTCTAGTCTGGTTACTAGAATAAGAGTTCTATATTTGTTGTTGATAGAATATGATACCAGTTTTTAGGTGTTAATCCATACCATTGTTTGAGGTGTTATTCCACTCCTTTTGAATTTAAGAGTATACAAAAACAGCTTTCCATACTTGAAGAAAAATTACAGAATTACTCATACAAGAATTAGGTGATAATGAAGACTTTATCCTTTGCCCCCCAACGGTCCACTCCTGAATCCAAGAAAGAAACATAAATTCATATTCTATTTTCAATCATACCTATCAATAATTACTAATCTACCCAAGATCTACAGAGACCCCCATTTTTTTTTTTCACAGAGACTCTCATATTATTTCTACGAAAAACACCCATACTATACCTACAGTGAAAGTTTTTAGAAACAAAAAGTTCCCATACCAGGGCCCCTGAGAACTTTAACAATCAGAATCCTTTTTCTATACCCTTAGAATCAATTCATACTAATTTTCCCATCAGCAATTCAGCAAAACAGCAATTAAGCAATCAACATACAAATTCTATCCACCAAATGAGTCATCCATTCAAAATTTCATCTTCCATGTCTATCTACTAATGAAAGAAACAATTTATTCCATCCATCTGAGACCCTATACTTGTCCTATTAACAATCCAACATTTCTTACCCTTCCCCGAATTCCAAATCCATCTCTATCTGTTCATCGATAAGACAACTATTCCTATTTACCCCTACAAAAACCTTAAATCCCTACATTCTATGACCCAATGCCAAAATTCTATCCTTACTATTGCCAATATCAATGGAAGAACAAGGAATCTATATCCCCCATATGTCCATTATAGAATCAAGAAATCTACCCATACTGCTTCTATTACCCATTTATTTATACAATTCTTTTTCTATTGCAAGAGCATCATAATTCGCATCATCACTGGATACCAAAAGGCCTCCCAGTGAATTCAGGATTATTGTATCGATACAAAAAGTCCATATTCCATCCTCTTCCAGATTATCGATAAAAAGCCATCAGTTGTCGAGTACAAAACCTCATACTGATACCATTTTTACCTATCAAAATTCATTTCTATTCCAGCTTGTCAAGTAACAAATTTCATTCGATTACCTTATCCAATATCCTCTTTGCAGCGATACTAATTACACAATTCCAGACCAAAAGCAATTACTATACTGACCATTTTTTTGATTTAAGAAACTCCATGTTATCTTCCGTTTGACTTGATACTCCAGTCCACGCTGAAATCTACCCACCTTAATTGGCCAATCACTTAAAGTCATGCACATTCTGACGGCCTGAGTATTAACAACCTAATACTAACCCGGGAAAAAATGTTTTTTTTTTTTTTCGAATACTAGAAACTACTGATCTTATGATGAATTTACCAGTTTCAAGAATGAAGAAAGAGAAAGAAGAGAAACTGAACGTGGAAAAACAAAAAATTACACAAGTTGAAGGTGAAATGAATTAAGACCATGAAAGACGGATCCTCATATGGACTTATGAACTGAAAGACCATGTTCTCAAACAGGCCCCAAATATGCTCACATGCTAAATACTCTAACATTGACTAAGCTCATAGACTTGCCCGGCGTTTCACCAATAAATGTCCATCCTCAACTAGAGGCCAACATATTTACCCCAAGACAAACCATGAAATCAGCCAAAAAGCGAATCATGATTTTGATTAAAGGTAATCTCTCTTGGGACCGCCACGGTAGTTTCCCTGTCTGTCGTTCTGCATCGACTTAAAGTTCTGGTATGCATTGGTTGAGTTGCCCACGATCGTTGACGCAGGTTGTTGAGGTTCGTCTGCATCCAAGATCGACGACTTGGAAAACTCTCCATTGTTATATGCTCCCTGGTATCCTTTATACTGGTTAGCAGAGTCGTCATCGATGGAGTCGGAATCAACATATTGGGCGTTCTTAGCGTTTTCATGGCCCTTCATAGCACTGGCACCCAAAGCAGCCAACTCGATATCATCAGCACCTTCAAGGTTCTTTTTCCTTCCTCCCAAACGAGGCAAGAACGAGACACGGTCATCCTTCATGGGCTGGTACCGGGCATCAGGGTTCTTGTAAACCAAGGCCAACACGCACGTGACAATTGTGAAGATAAGCAAGAACAATGCAAAAGCGGCATTCAACACGAAATACACCACCGCCATCACCGACGAAACCACCTGTGGTTGTTTGAACACATAGGAAAAGAACATGAAGAACAAGGCGTTGATGGTGTTGATCACAGCAATGGTGATATTGAAGGCATTGGTTCTCTTGTCCATGAAAGGTCTCTTCCAGCAAAGAATCACACAATAAACAATCTCAATGGCAAAGACAATCACCGACTGTGCCTTTCCATGCTGCTGCAACACTGCAACAAACAAGCACTTGGAGATGACGTATACCAATGAGATGAGCACGAAATAATAGCAGTCGGCACGGAACTGCACATAGATGAAGCCGAACTTGTTCAAGAAGACTCCATCGCCATACAAGAGGTAGGCGGGGTTCTTGTGGTCTCTAACGGACCGACGGCCAATCAGAAACACTCTTGCGGCCGCATATCCTAACAAACCCAAGGCCACAAGAAACAAGAAAACGGCCACCACCACCAAACCTGCAGAATCATGGGTGGTGAATTCCCACAACGAAAAAACAACGAGTTGAGGCAATGCAACCAAAAGAAGTCTATAAAGAGCACCCTTGATGATACTCAGCCAATGTTGTCTGTATTCATTGAACTTGCCGGAATGCATGATGTTAGACCGAATGCAGATCTCCACCAAGGCCTTGAAGAAAGTCATACACACAATGAGAATGAACATAAAGAAAAGCAAAAACATGATAGAGGTCATGAACAAATCGGTTATCTCGATCTTTGCAAGGTAGGAAATTCTCTGGATTCCACGCAAGATAAGAATCCGCGTTCCATCCGTGGCCTCCTTTTCATTGGTGGTGTATAAGGTTTTATTCAAGTTATCGTTCTGCAAAAAATCGTCATTGTCCACGGCAATAGATAATCTTTTGGCAAGATTTGAAACAACGGCTGTCTTGGCAGGCGTACCAAAAACATTCGACAAGAACCCAAGGCCACGCTTAACTTTTTGCACGGAAACAGAGATCTGGGGGTTGGCCAAGATACTCGTGGGTACTCCGCCGGTGGCTTGCAAGTACCAATTGGCGATTTTCTGGACGAAAGCCACCCGAATGACACCCAATGACCACTGGAAGTTCTGGGACCAAGCAGCAGCAATAGGAGGAACACGCGCAACGGCTAACATGGAAGTGATGGCCAAAGACTGGAAGTACACGAACAACGACATGGAGTTGGACGAGATATGAGCAGCCGTACTGGAATGACCAATGACGGAAACAATTCCTGAGGTGACCAAACCCAAACCGGAAATGGCAGCAATGGGCCAAGCTGCATACTTGGTCTGCACGGTTTTTCCGTTATCCACCACAGCCTCCACACAGGCCAAGTCCTCCTGGGTCTCAGTGTTGAACATAACAAGTCTCACACGAGCATCCAAGTCAGGAATAGTATAAGCAACACCAGGGATTTGCTTAATGATGTCATCGGAAAGGGTGTGTTGGAGTTTGAAGTCCAAGTGACCCGAGGTCAAGGGACAAAGCTCAGTAAAGCCCAAGTCACAGAGATTGATGGACTTTTGAATCACGGTAAGTCCATAGGCAATCAACTTGACATTAACACCCACCTTGACGTTGTTAATATTGGAAATGGCTTTGATGTTGAAGTTCACGGAGTTGTTGTTGGGGCGGAACTTCACATCAAGGTTGGAGGCCCAGAACTGCGAGTTGTCCATACATGTTAATAGGGAGTTTGCCTGGAGGTAGTTCTGTGCATTGCAAAAGGCCAAGAGGAAGAAAAGGGGAAGGAAATTGAGTTTCATGATGACTATGAGACAGAAATGAACAGTCTAGCGGGAATGGCAACTGAAACTGACGAGAAACTGAACTGAAACGGAACTGAACCCGAGCTGAAACTTTGGACTGATTCAGTGGTCAGTCTGGAAAATAGGGAAGGCACCGAAGGGACTCGGGAGGTGCAGAAATGAAAATGCAGAAGGAACTGCTGTGGGATCAAGGAAGAGGATGGGGAGGAACAAGGAGAAGAAGTTGTGTTTTTTTAACCCAGACGAGGCGCGGCGGCCTGCACATGGAGCCGAATGCTGGGGGACTTGGCGCATTAGATGCAGGACTACACCGCAGCAGTTACTGCATTCTTGCAACTGCCACCGTTAGATGTAGGAGCTGCTGTTTCGGCCAACGTGTTGGTTCAGGTGCACGGGCGGGGGTGAATCTATCGGTGCACGGGTTTTTTACCATAGATGTACGGGTTTATATTATTTCGGCTGTACGGGTTTTCTTAAAGAAACCAAAAAACCGACCGTCGGCTTTTTTTTTTTTGATTCTTTAGTTATGAGCCCGGCCGTTCAGGTACACCAAACTCTTCTGATACTTTCTGCCGATCCTTTCGACAAAGTTGTTTCCGAGTTGAAAATATCTATTTACGGTGTACGGGTTTATCCTCCCCGCCACCCCCAAATATTCTTCAGAACCGGTTGGACGTTTATTTTTTTCTGTTTTGTTTTTTTTTAGTAAAAGAAGGTCTTATATGCAGTCCCACATTTAATTCGGTTATTTTTAGAAATTACGAGAAGTATAATGATCTACCGAGACATTTATCAATTTGAGGGGTTAATAAGTGAAAAAAAAAACGTTTAGTGTTTTTTATGGGGTATTCTATTTTTGGCCGTTTTTTAGTGGCGTACTGCAGATAACGCGTCTAGCCTTGGCATCCTTCGAACAAGCAATCCAAGCATCACGAGGTTTCCAAACAGTCAAAAAATGGCGAAAATTTTTTTTTCATGGGCATAAAACCTGATTTAAAGGCATAGTTTTTTTCAAAATCATTGAAATGTTCCCAATACGGTAATTATAATGTTGGTCCTGTATATAGCAGTTATGGTAGATCCAAAATAGGTAGAATATTACCCATATAGGGATTGAGATCACGTGTCCAGTTAAATGGAAACCAATACTAATATGTCTTATTTTGGTTCACCGTGACTAGGTCTCCTTTTGGTTCACCGTGACAACGTTCTTTTGGTTCACCGTGACTACGTTCTTTTGGTTCATTGTCATAGAGTAGTGTATATGCAGGACCACCAAGAGTATTAATTAAGGAAACCAAAAGTGAACGTATGTACAGTATAAAAAGTCTAAAACAGTAATAACTAATAATATGAAGTATAAGAAAGTAGTGAAGTAATAGTTTATTTCCTAATGCGGTAGAGTAATAGACAGTACAGTAATTGGTAGAGCTCCCACATATATAAGGGAGTCTTTACCACATCCATATATTAATTATTCACTGAATCAAATATTATCTGCCTAAGGTATACCAAGATGCCTTCAAGAGCCACACCCACAAAAAGATCTGATACTAATAATACTCCAATGGACACTGAAAACTCTACTCGTATCTGGTATGAGAATCCAAAGATGTTCCACTGACGTGTGGAGTCATGGCATTTCCGCCGCCGTAATTGTTTCTGAATGATCTCCATGGGTGGTTGTCAGGTGCAGGCTGAGGGTACCAGACATTACCTCCATAGCCTTTGAGTTTTCCGGACTTAACAACATCAGCAACATCTTGCTCAATACAACTTGCACCGCATGCCGTGTTAACCAAAAAAGCACCATCTTTCAATGTGGCTAATGAGTTTCGTGTTGAACAAGCCCTTGCTTCCTTCATGGAGAGCGCAATTGAAGGTGACCACGTCTGCGTGAGAAAGCATCTCTTTTAAATCAGTCACACGCTCAACAATATCTTCTTTGTCGTTGAATAAAGCAGAGGCCTTGTTGAGCTTGTCAACTGCAGCAGATGACAAGTAAGCACAAGCTTCAAACTGATGATTACTCCTTCAGAATGTACTAACCTAACTTAATAATTAATTCAAAATCTTTCGTACCTGTAACTGAATAAGATTCAGTGAAGCCGAGGTAACTTGGATCTAACATGAACATTCTCATAATTCCCAAATTGTATTTCTATCCTTAGTATATCTGACTTCATTATAATGGGTGAAGAAGTTATTATCATCAAACTTTGAATCAAACTTCTAGGTATGAGTCATGATCAACTGGAATGTTCCGTAGAAGGTTTTTGGTATGTGTTGCTAGCCCTGTGCCAAATCAGTCACTCAAAGCCTTCACAAAGGAAATGAGGAGGAAGGGGGAAGAGAATGAAGGGGGAAGAAAATGGAAGAGAGGAGAGAATGGAAGAAAAGGAGAAAATGAGAAAAAGGGGGGATAAAAAGAGGAGTAAAAGAAATAAGGAGAAAAAAAGTGTTGCTAAAAAAGTGGCGAGGGAGTGGCTTTTATATACATTTGCCTTTCTCACCCCTTCACCCCGCCCTGTTTTTTTGCAGCCTCCATCCATGCAGGAGCACCCGGCCTCGAATATATAAAGCACCGCACCCCCTTTTTCTGAAGCATTAATTTTCCCCTATAACTAAAAAAACAGAAGACTAGTGCTTTTTTTGAATATGGGTATTTCTTAGAGTTTGGTCTAGGTCTTTGAACTTGATTATATAAAGTCATTAGAAGGATCTGGTTGACCATGGACTATGAAATGGACTGACTATGATATGGACTGACGAAGTACGTGACTGCCAATTTTTTTTTTTGCCACCTACAAGATTTTGTTCTGAGTTCTGGACTTTGACTTGAATTGGAAGATTATATCTTCTATGGCTGGCGAAGAAACTAATGTCGATGGGATTAGTATCCCTACTCCAACACATAAAGTTGCATTTTTCTCACTACTACACTACCACCGACAAAAAGAAGTTTAATCCATCGAGAAGCCGATGATGTTGCAGACTAACTGACTGGCTGGCTCACTGAACGACTAATTTTCTGACTTACTGAATCACTGAATCACTGAGGGTCTGACCAATGGAAAAAGTTAGGTGGTTATTAGCCGCATTAATTATTAATGCTTCTGGTCGTTCTTATATACAAGAGGTTCTGCGTCTCCTGAAGTAAACACCTCTTCTGAAGTAAAAACTTTTTCTGAAGTAATTACCTCTTTACCTCTTCTGATGTTTTACATATCTTGAAGAGATTGTTTATGAGGACAGCGTCTGTACGAATGGTCCACTGGATGTTGTCTCTTGAAAAAGTGTCTCTTCGAGAAATGAGCAAAGAGCTCATAGGAGAATTCAGAAATGCCACCAGATCTGTGGCTTCGTTATATAATGCCAAGGGATCTGATCCCGCAGAGGTGAAGACCGAATTCGCCAATGCAGCCAAAGCAGTGGCGTCTCTCTATCCATACAGCTCGAATTCCCTTTAGCTGATATTCATTTAATCCCTTCTCTCTCGGCAGTCATAAACCATGCGTTAAAAAAAAAAAAAGCGAACCCCCTCTTTTATATTCGTCGGGGGCGAATCTGAAACAAGGAGTTTACAAAAAGGATTAGGGAGTGCATATCGCGCGAGCTATAAAAAGACGCATTCCCCCCGTATTTTTTTTGCAGCAAAAAGTCATCAATCGCGCGCGATCTCACTATAGTTTTAGGTATAATATATTTTTCGGGGATTCAAATGTACATATTCATAACAGCAACCAATACTGAAAGATATAAACAAAAAAAATAACTTCATTTTTATTATATAATCCATGTCATATATAAAACCAATCACTAACTATTCTCAGACTAACACAAAGCTCATAATCTGCATTCAAACAATTACCATCTAACCAGCTATTTCAATCATAATTATACGTTTCAATATCAGATACACTTAATGGATAAAATTTAACTACAATAGAGGAACATGAATCATCTTCCGAAACCTTATAAATATGACAAATGCCTTCAGAATTTTTAGATGGACGAAAGTCAAATAAATTGCCAATACTCTTACAAACAGGGAGACGATAGAGGTTATTCCGATGAAATCATGACCTTTAACTATCTCAAAGCGGATTTGAGTCTTCTAAAGGAATAATTATTGGACTTTGGAAGTAATTTTGAATGAGTGAAAGTGGAGTTAATGTGTGTGCTTGCATATACTCCGTACACCCCTAAGATACACCAAGTTCGACTTGATCTCTATTGACGTGTTGCTTGCTATGGGTAGTTTGACTTGGACTGTATTGACATGTTGCTTGATATGGTCAGAGGTTTGCAAAGAAAAGCCACCAAAACTACTGTGTCTGCTGTTTATGTGACTGCTTTGGAGATGGTCAAGTGGTTCGACTCCAAATACCACTACATCAGACCAACATTCTCGCACTCCACCAAGTTCGACTTGAACACTGCTACTGGATTGAAGCTAATGAACGAGTACTTGGAGGCTAAATCATTGGGTATTGAGACCAGGCCTGTTGTCGTTGGTCCTATTTCTTACTTGTACTTGGGTAAGGCCGACAAGGACTCCCTAGACTGGAACCCCTTTGACTGCTCCCTTGAAAAAGTACTTAAGTACCGCCAATTCCTCTTCCTAAGCAATCAGCATCGAATACAGTCTCGATTAGGAATAAAGGTACTAAAGAACATCACAGTATAATGGTGGATATATACTTCTACTACCTACACTGGAGCTGGAATCCTCTGAAAATGTGTAGGTAAAGATAGGTATGGGAATATTGTTACATTCTTGTTGATAAATTCTTATTGTTGGATTCTTGTTGTTAGATTCTTGTTGTTACTTTAGGTACTCTGTTTATTATGTTTTTTGTTGATGGTTCTTCAGGGGGAGGAATCGGGGCTATTTAAGTATATTTGACAACGGCGTCGGCTAATCAACCGGTTGTTGTTAGATGCTTGGCTTTTCAATAATCACCATAGAGTGCAATTGCACAGAATACCATACTTTATTTGTTTACTTTTTCTAACTTACTTACTAATATGATGTATAGTTATGAGCACTTGTCCTGATATGGTACTCGATAGCTTGACCGGAATTGAGGGCCGCGGCCGGAATTGTCCAGCTACAGGACCTCCCAAAAATCCACCACGCAAAGATTTTCGACCCAAAAATATACATTGTGAAGTCCGGAATTCCAGGATTCCAACCAACCAAGTTTTATCAAATTCCCTTGGAAAAAAGGGTTATTTGCATTGGGCCTTTTTCTGCTGAGGTAGCCTGGTGTACGGGTGTTTTGGGGGCTTTCGCTATTGGAATTGTTGTATACACTCCCATAATCTGGAATAGTTATCACGTTAAGTTTCAACTAGTGTCTTAACTTTGGTACTTCAGTAACCGTTTCTATAGTTTCCATTCTATCTTTATATATATTAAGCTAGGATGTCCTTGACTTGTTGTTCCAATTGATACCATTCAAGTCTGAGCGGGACCCTCTCTATATATATAATCAGGTCTGGGACTCCAGCCCTAACCCACTCGGCCCATTGTCTTCTCCAGAACAATGGCCAATATTGGACAAGTCTTAGACAAGTGTCCTCGAGCCGGTCCACTGCCAACGTGTCTCTCTCGAGGACAATACCAATTATTGTTTCATCTGTATGCAGTAACGGGAACCTGCCGTATCCGCAGATGAACTTGTTCCCCAAGTTCAACATGAAGGACTGTGCGAAGGGGTACGAAACATTTTGTTGTGCTGGTTTGAATGATTTTATCGCGCTGGTTTGAATAGTTTTGAAAAACACTGTATCAACCAGTAAATTACACTATCAAACGGTAATTTACACTAGTCCATCCGGAAACCAGGGTGGTCAACAATTTCAGGAACTATTGGCTTGGAAATGAGCCAATATCATTTTACAGCTTTAAAATTTCTTCATCAAGGTTCTGGTTATCCGTGACTACACTTGAAATTATTAAATGCAGACCGCAGGGGTTAAAGTGTGTTGCATCTGAAATGATTTGTATTCTGATGAAACACCATAGAATTCAATTATCTGTGTAGGCAGTTGACTCCAATTATCTGTGTAGGCAGTTATTGAGTCTAGTAGATATATTTGGTCAATTTCAGTAGATTTAAACTTTAATCATCTAAAAAAAAAATGTTCTTTATACGTTTCCTCAGTCCAATCCTGGGGATCTAGCCCAATCCTGGAGATCTAGCCCAATCCTGGGGATCTTTGCCCAATTTTGGGGATCTTGGCCCAATTTTGGGGATCTTGACCCACATGAAGTCAGGGAGGGACACGAGTGCGCGCGAACCGGACCAAAAAAACATTTCCCCAACCTCGCTCACTCTTCAAGCGGGCACTCTTAACTACAGTATTTTTCAAAACTATTCAAACCATTGCGACAAAATGGTTCAAACCAAAAAGACAAAATGGTTCAAACCAAAAAGACAGAATGGTTCACACCAACTTTCATTAAAATTCAATATTCTGAAATCTTAAATCTGGAAGATTGCCTCATATGCACTACATTTGGGACAAAAGTCTTGCAATATCAATCAAGGGTGAAAAACAGACAGAACTGAACTGGTTTCCTTGTTATCCTGTATACAACAATTTGTTAGGGGTTATGTAATCATTCATATTATTCTTACTAAGTAAAGAAGTATATGAGAAATTACACGGGCCCCCGTATCTACAAATATTTTGTACTAGTTAGATTTTAAGTCTATTTGAACTACTGTAGTGTAATAAGTGTTATTAGTTTTGTAAAATTGGTTTGAAAAACTGTGCTGGGCAAAAGGGTACGAAACTTTTTGAATTCTTGGTTTATTTAATTTTGCTAAAGTGGTTTGAATCGTTTTGCCGCGCTGGTTTAAATAGTTTTGGAAAACGCTGTAATTAAAACTATTCAAACCAGCGTGACACAATGTTTCAAACCAGCGCGACAAAATGTTTCGAACCAAGAAGACAGAATGGTTCAAACCAAATGGCGTAATATTTCACACCAACTTTTATTAGAATTCAATACTCTGGAATCTTAAATCTGGAGGATTACCTCATAAGGTACTACATTTGGGACAAAAGTCTTGCAATACCAATCAAGGGTCAAAACGGACGGAACTGAACTGGGTTTCCTTGTGATCCTGTATACAACAACTTGTCCATTTGGTTTGAAAGACTGTGCGAAGGGGTACGAAACATTTTGTCGCGCTAGTTTGAATCATTTTGTCGCACTGGTTTGAATCATTTTGTCGCACTGGTTTGAATAGTTTTGAAAAACACTGTATCCTGAGAGTACCTATGTGCACTATCAAAACCAAATTACGTTGAGTTCACACGGCCCATTCTAAGAATATAAGAGTTATATAAGACAATTTCATACCATGTCCGGAATTTTTCACTCAAGTGATTGTTTTGAAGTTTTTTAGTGATTGTTTTGAAGTTTTTTAGTGATTTTTTTCAAGTTTTTTAGTGATTTGTTTTCAATTTTTTTAGTGATTTTTTTTTCTTTTTATTGTTTTTCTTTTTTTTTGAATTATCTATGAAATAGAAGCCAAAATAATGAAATAGACGTGTATTTTTTTAAAATCGTCTCTAGGGAGCTAAGCTCGACTCATTCTGTATGATGGTATAATTTTGTGCGAAAAGTTTACAGTTTTTCAAAACTAATCAAACCAACGTAGTAAAACGATTCAAACCACACAAGCAAAATTAAATAAACCAATAATTCAAAAAGTTTCTTACCCTTTCGTACAGCACAGTCTTTTAAACCAAATGACGTAATGTTTCACATCAACTTTCATTAGAATTTAATATTCTGAAATCGTAAATCTTGAGTATTACCTCATATGTACTTTATTTGGGAGCCTTGCATGTATCAGTCAAGGGTCAAAAGAAACGGAACAGAACTGGTTTCCTTGATATCCTGTATATAACAACTTGTTAGGGATGTACGAAACTTTTAGAATTATTGGTTGCTAGTGTGGTTGCCGCGTTGACTTGAATAGTTTTGAAAATCACTGTAACTTGTCACGTCACGAATATGAGATTCATAGACAGACTGTTGAGCGTTAAAATAAACGCTTTCATAACCAGGAGTGGTTATGTCATTATCCTCTAATAACTTCCAAAACTTTTTGTTCTTAGGCTAAAGAAGTCTTTATATGGTTTGGTAATAAGACAAATGGATGATTTCACCACAGCATTCTTGAATAGATTGCTGTTTTCTGCGTGTAAAAGATGTCAAGATTCCTTATACACTTGAACATTATGAGAAAAAAAAAAATAACGGCAATCATTTGGTTCCACATATCTTGCAAACAAAGCAACAATTTCCGCTTCGACTTCTGTGACTGTGGGTTAGGTTCTTAGTTGTGCGACTAGTGTGTACTACTAGTCTGTACTAGGAAGTGCGTGACATTGTGGTCACCTCTGATGCCGCTTATCCAAGAGCGTGATCACTTCTGTATACACCTTTTCACCTTGGACACCTTGCTCCTGCACCGGACTTATTAATCCATTGTTTCAAGTCAAGCATGACTCCTCCTGACGAAATGACGACATGACCCACTTGCAATGCTAGTCTGCCTGCACTCATGCACACCTTATCGCCGTACATGAGTTAGCACATATCACATGCTCAACACATCTCACATGCTCAACAATAACAGCCCATGGCGCAACCTGCAAACTGACCCCACACTAACCAAGTGTGTATAAATAAGGGGAATGGGCCCCGGGTCATTTCAGAAATTATTCTTTTTCCCAAGTTCAGTTTTAATACAACTGACAGAATTGACTCTAGAAGCCGGCTGGAAACCTAACCCCTTCAAGCTGACAGAACCACCAGACGATCCCCCCTATCACTTTGCGACATTGTCAGATGCAATCACGATTTGGTTCTAGCTCTGCATGAGGTCGTGCGAAGAGATCTCTTTCTTTTCAACCATAGTGCCAAGACGATATTGAAACCTAGAAGCTCAGGCGCCAACTAAAAGAGCTCCTAGGTGTTGGAATGATCGAACCTTCGCACAGCCCGTTTGGCTCGCCGGTTCTTTTCATGAAAAAGGATGGGTACGATGCGCCCTCTGCGTTGACTACCGTGTGCTTGATCACCCCAGGATAAAGGACTGCTATCCCATTCCCGTTTCAATATCGCCTTGCCACTTTGGTTGACTAGAACGAGATCCCTTCGCACGAACTCACGAAGGGCCACTATTAAATCGTGATGGCCTCTGACAGTACCGAACGCATCCTTCACTACCAAATACGGACTCTATCAATTCATAGTCATGCCCTTTGGCCTTACCAATGTTCCAGTCAGCTTCCAACGCCTGATACCTTCCAACGCTTGATACCTTCCAACGCTTGATGAATGACATTTTCCGTGACTGACTCGGTGACTTTGTTGTCGTCTACCTTGATGACATCCTCATAGCCAGTGCAACAAGCGAAGATAACGAGCGACACGTGCGGATCGTTCTCGATCTCCTCCCCTAGCACCGTCTTGCCCGCCAAGAAACTGAAATATTCCTTCATTCAACAAGAAATTACCTTCCTTTTGATAATAAATAATTGACCGACTAATAGGTGGAAGTGGCTTTAAATAGTACTTATTGAAGCCTCAGAAGGTAGAACATGCCAGTACAAATATTAAGAGTGTAAAATAAATATTAAGAGTGTATAGTTTACCTTAACATGGAAAGACTGGCTGGAGTGGTAGTTCTTAGTATGAAATAAAATGAGTAGAAAAGTGGGGAGGGGGGCGTCCTTATATATGTATGCGCGGGCTTTTTTTGCAGCCACCACCGCAGTATATAAATAACTGCTCTTCCCCGAAAAAAAAGGTTGTGAGGATTTTTTTCTAAGACATTTGCAAGGTGAGTCTCATTACAGAATTCGTGCCAGGAGGTTTATTTTGCATCTAATATTAGCATAGTTCTAGATTGTTTCTGATACATCTTTTGCTTTACCATTAACGAATACAATGCTTCTAAGTTCCCATCAAATAACACATTTACATGTTGCTCCATACAAACGAGATTGCAGAACTTTTTTTATGCAAGAGTATACCCATATATTGGTAATTACCATCTCGAATGTATACTGATAGGGGATAATATATATTGAATCCTGTTTATAGAGATTTTAATGCTACCACTCATGAGTATGAGATGGTGTGGAGGTTAGTATTCAAGGAGACTTGAATACTGGGCGCTAGGCACCATGCAAGTGGACGCATGCGATCTGGCCGCGCCAGGGAGAATTCCTGATAAGGACTTCTCCGGGCTAATGTGAAACATCG
>NLAO01001949.1:0-26954 GCA_002370835.1 Metschnikowia continentalis | reverse complement strand
GCCGTGGTATTTGGAGAATTCTTAGGTTCAACCACAGAAGTCTGAGGATTCTCAACTTTAGCCGGTGGATTCTGAGAAGTCTTATTCTGGGAAGTATCAACTTTAGCCAGAGTATTTTGAGAATTCTTAGCTTCAATCACAGAAGTCTGAGGATTCTCAACTTCAGCCACAAGAGTTTGATGTTCATCCACAAGAGGTTTCTGTTTATCCACAAGAGATTTAGGTTGATGTTCAAGGTGAGTCACATGCTTATCTTTCTTTTCTTCAGCTTTAGGGTCGGTTTCCTCAATTTTATCCTTTTGGTTCTTGGAATTATCCACAGGATTAGCTGTTTTTGGAGAATCAATCATACCAACATCTCTATTTTCCAGCTTTAGCTTTGTCACTAATGGTTCAGGAACAGGCACAATATTAGATTCATCTAACTTTTTGAAGTCTTCTTGAAACTGCGGATTCAAAGACTCGTTTCTATGGTGTTCAGGGTCTCTTCCAGTTTTCGGCCTGCTTGTGTGATTCTTAATTGGTGACCAATACTCATCCTGTGGGGGTATCTTTACAGGCGGATTGTTCTCATATTCAGTCAACGAAACCGGTTCGGCCTTTGGAGATTGTTCACGCCCATTAGTTGCTTTGAGGAGTTGCTCTTGCCATCCGTCCGGTAAAGAATTTGTTTCTATGTCGTAAGGCAAGAAGTACAAATCCTTTTCTTCACAAGGCATACCATCTGGGACCGCAGTGATATCGGTAAATATCACACGCTCCATCCTCAAATATGGTTTACAAAAGTAAAACTTATGATCCACAACTCCATTCTTGTCAACATTAAACACAGTTGGTTTATCCTTCTCCACAACAGAAAGTCGTGTATTCTCAAACAGCACGACACCACCACCGGGGGCATCTTCGGTCAGGGCAATGCCATTGACATATTCGAACTTCTGATGGACTTGGTCACTTCCAATATGTGAGATGTCGTCAAGAGGAATTCTCAACCTTGTAGAAAGCGGAGTTAACTTGCCCTTAATTTTCGAGAGAAAGTACCATGGGAATATTTTCAGAGAGTTCTTATTCAACGCCAAGGCATTTGACAGTGACACTTGAGCATTTTTCGTTCCATCTTGATTCTTCTCATCCTCTTTTCTCTTCTCATCCTCTTTTCTCTTCTCATCCTCTTTTCTCCGCTCATCTTCTTTTCTCCGCTCATCTTCTTTTCTCCGCTCATCTTCTTTTCTCTTCTCATCTTCCTTTCTTTGCTCATCTGCTTTTCTCTTGTCATCTTCCTTTCTCTTTTCATCCTCTATTCTCTTCTCATCCTCTTTATGAGCCTCTTCAACTTCACCCAACTTGGGAGAATCGTTTTTTCTGTCGTACTTGAAGAGGTAAATATCCACGAGCTCACAAGTTTTAGTAAGGCTAGGGGCTAGCTTCTTTGCAAAGAGTTCGGTTTCTCCTTCACATGCATACATCCCCTTACTCAATACCTTTTTGAGACCACGAGGTATTGGTCGCCAACATGGTGAGTGTCTAAACACAACATCTTTNTTTTTGAGACCACGAGGTATTGGTCGCCAACATGGTGAGTGTCTAAACACAACATCTTTCCAGTTCAAACACGCGTACCAAGTTTTTCCATTGTGTTCTGTAACAAGTTGATTGCCAGCAAAGTGAAACTCAATTGCATACCGATTGATAGTACCAAAAATTGGATCATTTTGCCCAGACCAAAAAAAAGTGGAGGTGATTGAGTGCCATTTCCCTTTGAAATTGATGAACAAGGCAAATGAATCATCTTCATCAACCGTTAAGGAAGACAGGATTAAAGTTTTTTTGTCTTGAGGGTCTTGGAGTTTCCTATTGGTTTCGTCGAAACCCATAAGGTAGATATCAACGTCCTCACAAAGGTACTCGAAGACAGAAGATAATCTCAAATCATAAAATCCGTTAGATTTGCATGCCACAAAACTATGACTAATCAATTTCTTTTGTTCATCGAATTGGAAGCTGGTCTTCTTATTAATTTCTGTTGTTGTGTTCAAAAATGTATATGATAAACACAAATACTGTTTTTCATTCCCATTAGCTTTAGTATTGGTATAAAGCAATGTCAGGCTATCCTCCATAGTAAACTTTGCTGGGATGGCCAAGGTATCGCTCCAAATCAAACGATTGGAGATCTTATAAAATATATATGAGGAGCTGAACAAGAGTGGGTAATACAGGTCGTTAAATTTTGCCACAAGTACTTTTGGGAGCTCCTCAATTGCCTGGACTGCGGCTGCGAAAACGAATGTCACCACCAACAACACCAACAAGTTCATCTTCAAGTGATTTTTTTTTTCTTTTTTTCTTTTTGGTTTGGGAAAGAAATGGATTTCTTCTCTGTTTTATCTTTTCTTTTTTTTTTTCTTTTTTGATTTGGATTGATTGTCTCTTTTTTTTAGGGGGGTCAAAAAATGAGTCAAAAAATGGGACTGGAAGAAGAGACTAGGGGGGAAAGACCAGCCTCTTTTATATATTATAAATACCGGGGTTCCAAACACTTCAATCAAGCAAATGACTAAGCCAAACACGAATCAGAAAATGTGAAAAACAAAACATCAAAACAAACATATCCAGAGAGAACATAAAGAATAGAGAATGCCATAATATAATATAATGGACTATAATATAATGTACTATAATATAATGTACTATAATATAATGTACTATAATGTAATGTAGTATAATGTAAATATAATGAATCAAAATGATTTAAAGAATGCTTAAAAATAATGCCTCGTAATAACCTGATAAAAAACAGGAGCCGCGGTTCCATGTTTCCTTGAGACCGCGGTTACTCAATACTCAAGTGACTGAGATCATGTGAAGGCTAACCCCAATATAAAAGACTTGAATATCTAAGAGTACCGAAATTTCAAGTGAGGGAGGATATACCATAATATCTCCCGACTCCAGAACCCACCAATATTAATTAGTGTAGAGGTAATGATGTGTACTGAGGACTTGGATTGATTCTTAATATAACTTCAACCTGTACATACCATTTTTCGTAGAGTTATCGAACTTAAATCTTGCTCAATTTGACTACATTCCATCCATATTGGGAATCCATCATGAACAATTAATCGTGAACAATCTGGGATAGACAATTAATCGTGGAGAATACAATGTAGACAATTAATGTTTGGCGAGATGAATAGGATCGCGCGTTCACCTGTGATTTGTTTTGGTCACTGTGCACTCACCAAAAAAGTATGTCTGAGAGTACCAATTGAGTACCAAGAGATTATCAAGAGATTACAAGAGATTACAAGAGATTACAAGAGAGTACCAAGAGAGTACTCTTAATACTTCACTAATAACCTGATATTAATACCCTGATATTAATTTAATACTGAAAAATTAAAGATCCTAATATAAAATCAACTCTAAATGCGCGTTCCATTGTTTTCTGGCGCCGCGCGCCTACCGTGCCCGTAAAGATACTTCACTGCGAGAATAACCTATAACCTGCAGAAATCGTGTTCTATCGAGACTTCATCCTTCATATGGTATGGTCTGTATATAGGTTAAAAGTGGTTAAAATTTATAGAATTGTTTAAAAGAGATCTCTTGATTTAATTTGGTGAGTCTCATTACTGTAACATTTCATTACTGTAACTTTTCATTACTGTAACTTCTCATTACTGTAACTTCTCATTACTGTAACATATATATTTAATAGCTAGTCTGTAAAAAAGGTAGAATAAAGGTCCTTAAAGAGAAAAAATATTAAAGATTCTTTCTTTTTGCATGTGAAAAAAGAGGTCGTGCGAGTTTAAAAAAAGAGCTCAATCAGAAAATAGAGTTCAATCAGAAAATAGAGCTCAATCAGAAAATAGAGTTCAATCATAATGTAGAGGTCAATCATAAACAAAGCTCAATCATAAACAAAGCTCAAATCTTTAGTTCAGCAGGAAACGGAAATGAGGATTTATCCACTTCGAGAATACCTACTGTAACAACTCTTAGAGTTCCCGGTACTGAATAGTATGTGTGTTAAAATATGAGGAACCAATACATCTACATCCATGGTTCCTCATGTTCCATGTAGATTTGATAATTCCAGATCAGCTAGGAATGTTGGGGAACCACGTGGCCTGTAGAGTAACAATGGTTCAAGATCCAGAGGTCCCTTCTTGCTATAAGATATGAGTCTCATTGTCTCATAAAGATAGGTGAACACTTCACGAAACGTGTTTACCTCTGAAAGAGCGTGAATCTCTTGATCAGTATGAGTAGTTCTTGGTGGGTCTGGATTTGGGAGGCATTTTGGTATATCTTTCTCAGAAGAGATATTCGATTAGTTATTTAATAGAAGATGCGGCGAAGGTCTCCTTGTATATGTGAGAGTTGGCCTTCATTGATCCTCGGTTGATCCTTGGATCCTCGGTTGATCTTTGAATTCTCATTTGGTCCTCGGTTATTCTACAGTGTTTTTCAAAACTATTCAAACCAGCGCGACAAAATGGTTCAAACCAGCACGGCAAAACAGTTTAAACAACACTAACAAAATTAAACAAACCAATAATTTAAAATGTTTCGTACCCTTTCGCAAATCCTTTCAAACCAAATGGCGTAATGTTCACGCCAACTTTTTTTAGAATCCAATATTCTGAAATCTGAAATCTGAAATCTGAAATCTGAAATCTGAAATCTGAAATCTGAAATCTGAAATCTGAAATCTGAAATCTGAAATCCGAAATCTGAAATCTTAAATCTGGACGATTGTTTCATATATATAATACATTCGGGACAGAAGTCTTGCAATACCAATCAAGGGTGAAAAACGGACGGAAATGAACTGAACTGGTTTCCTTGTTATTCTGTATACAACAATCAACTTGTTAGTGGTGTTGTGTATTGGTTTGTTTAATTTTGTTAGTGTTGTTTGAATCGTTTTGCCTCGCTGGTTTGAACCATTCTGTCTTGTTGGTTCGAAACATTTTGTTGCGCTGGTTTGAATAGTTTTGAAAAACACTGTAACACCCGAGGCCTGGGAAAATAGCTCGCGCAGTGCTTTGTAAGCCTAGAACACCGTGCGTGCTCTTAGTCGGTGTTATTTTTTCAACATTCCATGTGACTGCATGTAAACAGGACAAATGAAACAATGAAATGGTCCATAAAATGCAGAAATAGTCTATGGTGGTTGTCGCCCGACAGAAAAGTGGGGGTGGCACTAGACAAGGTGACAATAGACAAGGTGGCAATAGACAAGATGGCAATAGACAAGGATCAACTGAAGAAAAGATTAAGTTACCTTTATGATAGATGATGGAATCAACTCAATCTGAAAATAGTGTGTCCATGGGATTCTTAGTATAGTATCGATACTGATAAGTATAGAAATGACTGAGATGAATACTGATTTCACCACTATAGATTATCAATGGTTTCAAATGATTTCAAATGACATTACCTCTTTATTTTAAGTGATGATAAACCCAAAATATGGTTAACTATACCTGGATAGAGTGAAACCAAAGTGAACTCTGGTGGAAGCTCATAGCGGTTCTGTCAACATATGGAGTCAAGGTACTAAGGAAGTATGATGTATACAGGCCGGTTGAGTATTAAGTGCAGAACATAACTATATGAAGAACTCAGTCCAAGTCATTGGTAAACATCAGTACCTCTACATTAATTAATATATTGGTGGGTCTGGGTTCTGGAGTCGGGAGACACTCTTGTTATGTTCTCCCTCAGTTGACATTTCGGAACTCTTAGATATTGAAGTCTTTTATATTGGGATGAACCTTCACATGACCAAAGTCACGTGAGTGACTGCGGTTCTGGAGAGTGTTGTAATTTGCCATCTACTAACGCATAAACTGGAACGATTTCCTTTTAAGCTATACTCAACTCAACGTCGTCTCTTATTCTATATCCTTCTAGTGTTACCGCCCGCTCCCTTTTCCGCGGGACGTCGTCCACTCTTGTCTGTTCCTGCATATAACTGTTTCATCTGTCCTGCTTACCTGCAGTCACATGGAACATGCAGTACATCAGAGATAACCCACTGATTCCTCATGTTCTAACAAATAAGACCGCGACATCTAATATGTAGGCAACCGTGGAGGATTGCGTGCCGACTCGGAAAAATCTTGCCTCCCAATGGACATGGTAAGTTGACACAAAAGCCAGAAGAGGGTTCAACGCTCCTGATTTTGAATATTCAAATACTTATAATCACGTTCCATCGGAAACAAGGAGAATATTTTGCCTAAATTGTATTATACTAGTGTACAGTTTTTTTCAAAACTATTCAAACCACCGCGACAGAATGGTTCAAACTAGCACGACAAAAAGTTTCATACCACTTCGCACAGTCTTTCAAACCAAATGGACAAGTTGATCCGTCCGTTTTTCACCCTTGATTGGTACTGCAAGACTTCTGTCCCAAATGTAATACATATGAGGCAATCCTACAGATTTAAGAATTCAGAATATTGAATTCTAACAAAAGTTGGTGTGAAACATTACGCCATTTGGTTTGAACCATTCTGTCTTCTTGGTTCGAAACATTTTCTCATGCTGGTTTGAATAGTTTTGACGCGCTGGTTTGAATAGTTTTGCCGCACTGGTTTGAATAGATTTGAAAACCACTGTACCTTTTGCCCTGTCTCGGAGCTGCGGAGCCCCGGTGCGTCAGAAAAAGAAAGTGATGAATTACAGTATTTTTCAAAACTATTCAAACCAGCGCAGAAAAACGATTCAAACCAGCGCGACAAAATGTTTCGAGCCAAGAAGGCAAAATGTTTCGTACCCCTTCGCAGAGTCTTTCAAACCAAATGGCATAATGTTTCACACCAACTTTCATTAGAATTCAATATTCTTAAATCTTAAATCTGGAGGATTGCCTCATATAGTACTACATTTGGGACAAAAGTCTTGCAGTACCAATCAAGGGTCAAGAACCGATCAAGGGTCAAGTACCAATTAAGGGTGAAAAACGGACGAAACTGAACTGGGTTTCCTTGTTATTCTGTATACAACAACTTGTTAGGGATGTACGAAAATTTTTGAATTATTGGTTTGAATCGTTTTGCCGTGCTGGTTTGAACTATTCTGTCTTCTTGGTTCGAAACATTTTGGCGCGCTGGTTTGAATAGTTTTGAAAAAGACTGTATTGGTTTCTTTAATTTTTCTAGTGTGGTTTGAATAGTTTTGAAAAACACTGTAATTCAAAAAGTTTCGTACCCTTTCGCACAGTCTTTCAAACCAATTTTAAAAACTAATACACTTATTACATTACACTAGTTCAAATAGACTTAAAGAGTAACCAGTACAAAAGATTTGTAGATACGGGGGCTCGTGTGATTTCTTATATACTTCTTTGCTTAGTAATATTAATATGAATGATTACATAACCCCTAACAAGTTGTTGTATATAGGATAACAATAAAACGCAGTTTAGTTCCGTCCGTTTTTCACCCTTGATTAATACTGCACGACTTTTGTCTCAAATGTAGTTCATATGAGGCAATCCTTTGGATTTCAGATTTCAGATTTTAGATTTTAGATTTCAGAATATTGAATTTGAATAAAAGTTTGTTTCAACCATTACGCCATTTGGTTTAAACCATTCCGTCTTCTTGGTTTGAATCATTCTGTCTTCTTGGTTTGAATCATTTTGTCATGTTGAATCATTTTGGCACGCTAGTTTGAATCATTTTGTCAAGCTAGTTTGAATAATTTTGAAAAACACTGTATGTGGGAGTTGGCCTTCACTCATGCTCGGTTCTTCTCAACAACTGAAGCATGTGAAAATAGTCGCACAGTGTCCAGCAAGCCTAGAGCGCTGTGCGCGCTCAGTCGGTGCTATTTTCTAACAGCGATAGGGATGAAACTGAAAGAATCATAATTCTTTGCTTCCTTAATGACATTCTCTTTCTTCTCACTTTGTGGATATACTTAGGGTTCATATAGTCAACCTTAAATATCTTTGTTTCGGGAATGTATGAACTTTCATCGCTCATAATCTTGAATTTGCTTCTCTCTGTCCGGTGTGATTAATGTCTTTTCTTTAACTTGGGTATTCTGTGGTTTTGACCGGCTGTTCTTATAATTCTTGCTTCGGTTCGCTGAACAATTTCCTTTTCTCCTCTTGTGCCTCTTGTGCCTCTTGTGCCTCTTGTGCCTCTTGTGCCTCTTGTGGTGTGGAGTCTCCATATGGTCTCTTCGTTTCTTGCAAACCGTTACGAAGAGCTATAAACCGTGAACATGCATCGGTTTCTGTGATGTCTGGGATCTGTGACACGATATCATTGAACTGTGGAAGTTGTTTCGTTCTTTCGAGCACGGTATCCACTAATAGATTCGTGTATTCGTGAAGCTCGTCACTCAATATGCGAATATTAAATTCGATAGTCCTGAGTTGTTTATTCTGTCCTTGGATGCTGTCCTTAATGCTATGCTTTCTACCTTTAACAATAACCAACTTCGGATTTATACTGACGGCTCCAAGGTTCACATGTCTTGAAATCGACTTTGACCCTTGGTATAGTTATTATTGGCCTGTCGGACTTCTTAGCCAAATGTTCTTGACACTGCAAAACTCACTGTTCTTGACATTGCAAAATTCGCTGTTCCTGACACTGCAAAACTCACTGTTCTTGACATTGCAAAATTCGCTGTTCCTGACACTGCAAATTACTGTTCTTGTCACTGCAAAACTCGCTGTTCCTGACACTGCAAATTACTGTTCTCGTCACTGCAAAACTCACTGCTGTATTGACTCCTAACCTGTGAAGAATTAATCCAGGTACTCAGTGATTATTAATACTTTCACTAATCAATTCCGGTGGGTCTGGTGTTGGGATACATCTTGGTATGTCCTCCCTTAGCTGATATATATTTTTGGTGGTTTTATAAAATAGCGGGGGCTTGTCCTTTTATATTGGGGTGAGCCTTCATATGACCAAAGTCACGTGAGTGACTACAGTCTTAGAGAAGCAGCAGGTTCTGTTTTCTCAACATCAAATCGGACATACAAAATGGGACATACAAAAATGGGACATACAAAAATGGGACACACAAAAATGGGACACACAAAAATGGGACATACAAAAAGTAGTGTGTGCCGAAAACATACATTTGGGTGTCGGACCAGAAAGTGCGCCTTACCAGTTTGGCCATGAAGGCTTTTTACTATGAGGATGTTAGACATGGAATCTACCCAATTGAATACAGGACTCTAATGTGGTAGCAGTGCGCCACAGCAGCATTCCCCACTTAAGAGTCGCTACAGATCACCCTGCTTTTATGTCGCACTCGCCGAAAGCGCCCGATATATAAAGGGGGCGAGAGTCTAGCTTTGAACAGAAGAACTCCACTACCTAATCTCAGATACTTATAGTCTAATACAGTTATAATTAATTAACTAAGATTACCCATAACGCTGATCCGGCGAGTTGCTACTAATAGTAGCCATTCAGAATATGCAGCCCTCGTTAGGTCATCGTTCCTGGAAACGATCCACAACATTGACAAGCCATTAGAAGCTTAGACCCTTTGCGAATACAGGTTAACGCCCCAGGTCGCATAATAATTCTAACAGAGGATGTACGGGTTCGGCCAAAAAAAAAGGACTTTTGGTCGCTCGAAAAAAATAACAATGCCCATAAAACACGCCACAGTATCGTTATTGAAATGGGGATTGGACCCTCGTGTTCTTAGCCTATCACATGAACTACCCTCCAAATTTTTTAGAGTTCCGAAAAGTGTAAGGTGGCGTTAATTGACTTTCAAAATATTCCATGGTCCTTTTTTTTTTTGGCCTTTTATCTCGAGAGCTGCGTGTACATGAATGCACGGGGGATTCGTAAATGTTGCCGATCTCGTATTATTCGCAGCCACTCTGAGATACTAGGCTCTTTAAATAGAAGGTCGACTTTTACAGTGAAAACTATGTCAAATGTCTATCAATTCACATATTTCTATACTAGGTTGTACCAAATTACAAAAAAAAAAAATGAAATGGTTCTTAAAAATGGAAATTTACTGCCACTGATTTTCCACGGTGTTTGAATCATGTTTCAGGTATCCCAAAAAGGAAATACCCCCCCCTCCCACTGAAACAAAGGGTGAAAAGACAGCCATATTCCCCCTTTTTTTACATTTTGTTTTTTTTTACATTTTGGCTCCTTAAAACATCATTTTTTTTAGAACCCAATTTCCTACAATACCCCCAATTATTCTACAAAAAAACTACTAATAATCAAGATTTGGCTTTGATAATATCTGGAGAGTCTACTAAAATCTGGAAATTGTGCTAATTGTTCCAAATCCAAACTACGTTAGTCATGTCTGATATTGAAGAAGATCCTCGCAACGAGGATGAATTGCTCGGTGTTATGAACGGCTTCAGCCTGTCACAAATGGATCTCAATGAAATCTCTGACCAAAGTGATGTTAACGAGGTTTTGGATCACGATTCCGATCACGATTCCGATCACAATTCAGATCACAATTCAGATCACAATTCAGATCACAATTCAGATCACAATTCAGATCACAATTCAGATCATGATTTCAATTCTGATGATAGTCAACGGCCAGTACAAAGCTATAACAGTAAAAAAAGAACTGAAAAAAACAAAAAAAGAAAAAATATGTCAAATTTTCGTATACCTACTTCGGATATAAGTCAGTTTGATTTGCTGTGTGGAAATGAGTCCCCTGTGTCTTCGCCAGACATCAATCAAGGCGATATTCTGTCAGAATGTGATCCGGTATCGAACAATACCGATCGACCACTTGTCAATTCAAATTCTGGTATGTCTTTGCTCAGTGAAGCCATGACTCTTATACAAAGCTGGGATGTTGCTCCAGAAATGGAGGAGTATATCTTCCAATTGGAGTATCCTCGTGTTCTTATTGGAGAAAGTGATATCAAAAGTGAAGATTCTTTCTTGGTGAGACTGAAAGGCAAGTTGTTGGAGAACGAAAAGCCCCTTTTTGATTACATCAACTCCATTTTTCAGTCTCCCCAATGTTTGAGCAAATGTCTGATCATGGCACCGGAGACAAGAAGAAGCTACACTAATCCCATTACACGATACCTTTCTTATATGGCCAAGGAAAAGTTTACTACGAAGACTTTTAAAGTCGACGGACTTCACATGGTTGAGTGCTTGAAAGAGTATGTAAAAGCACAATTGGAAGCTAATGGTATGGAAACACTGAGTTATTTCAGTACTATGGAGAACTTCAAGTATGCTTTGGGCCTTTTGTTTCAATGTATTGGATTATACAAAACTCGCCACATCACAGATAGTGAAAAGAGGGCCACTGAGCTTTCTATGAGTTGGCTGGTTGTACCTCATATCTCTTACGTCAACGAATATGTTCGTAACAGGCAAAAGGAGCATAACAAATTAGCCAAGGAAAACTTGCACATCAAGAACATCTTTGCTTTATCACAAGGAAGGTACTCAATCGATCAAGCGAGACAAATGATGGTCAACATGTTGAAGTTGACCTCTTCCCATACGAAGCATGATATATATGATGGCATAAATGCACTGTTAGAATTTTTATTGGGTCATCATTTGCTTTTTAGGAGTCAAAACAAAGCCATTTTGAAGATATCAGACGCAATCTATACAGTTGAGGAAACCGGTCGGGGAAATATTCCCGTACTAGGATTTGCAGTTACCATAGGAAAGACAGTGGACCCGTCCACCAAATGTTTTTACATTGGTGCATGTCGCAACAAGCATGTGGAAATGTGTTTAGTCTCATCTTTTGCAATGTCGCTTTGGTATCGGCTTGATTTCACCAAGTACTTTGGCCTGTTGACCAAGAAATATTTTCCGGATTTTATGGATAAGACAATGTGGTGCCAGATCAAAGTCCTTTTCGACGATAGTAGTAGCTCTCGCAGAAATAACCGAGTGAGTTACCAATATGAGTCGAGATTGACTAAATTGTGTCTCGACAGCATTGGGTTCAAGCATCCCAAAGTTACTCACGTTAGGCGGAAAACTGCTACTCGAAATGCAGATGCTGCTTTTGTTGAAGAGTCTATGATCAGACGTGCTGGTAAACGGACCAACGATGTGCTCACTGATAATTATCTCACAACATATCCTTTTGCGTTCTTGCATCATTCAGCAAACTTTCAAATGGAAGAACAATTCTTTTTGGAACGAGATGTGAAGCCACCTGAGGCTCTTAGAAAACTTATTTTTCCTTGGCTTGAAGATTGGAGAGACAGAGTTGAAAACAGAATTGATGAAGCTAATTTACCTCTCATTGAGCAAGATGGTAAAATTCCCACATTCTTGAAAATGCTTGATGACTTTAGGGATGTGATTCTCCAAGACTTGGCAGTGTTGTTGGATTTAGTGCCAAACTGCATTTACAGCACTCACCATATTGTTAAGAACCCATTGTTTCTTGAATTCAAGTTTCGGGTTAAACAGGCCTGCAGCAATTCTAATATCTTCAATCCATCCAATGAGGTTTGTTGTGCTGCTAAAATTTTAGGACCATCGATTACCAACATTATTGAAACCTTTAAGAATGGAGTTGAAATTCTTAATGCCAAAAATGAAAAAGGTTTTTTGAGTGTAAAAGATCAACAACTTCAATTGGCTGCGCTGCAAACCTTGATGCGTAGTGAGATAATTGAACTTCGTCAAGAGTTTGATCTGGTGAACACTAAGTTGGATGTGATAATTTCGTGCCTCAGTGACTTATCCCGAGGCTCTTCAATTTCACAACAGCAATTCATTACTCAGGATACTTTCTCGTCAGATGGCCAGTCTGAAAAGCGAGGTGGTCGAAAAAGAAGGAAATTCATCACCTTGACTGCAGAACAGGCAATACAGTTCAAGATGTTACGAGAAACTGTTACCGTTCCTATGTTGCTAGATGAATGGTATAAATCTCTGGGACATATGCCCAGTGTGGAGGAGCGAAATAATCTCTATTGGTGGTCCTGGAGGCAAGATGCAGAAGAGGGGTTCTACAAGAAAAGGCATGCTATCATCAAGTTCATTGATAATTTGCCTGAAAACACTGGTCTTACACATTTATCTCGTGAGGAGGCAGGAGAGCTTGTTGAGGAGTATCGTTTACAGAAAAACTTGGGGATTCATACACTCAGCATTCTGCTCAAGCCAAAAGCTTTGAAAGGAATTTATGAGGAAGTAAAGAAGTTGTGGGATGAAAAGCATGGCTCCAATTTAAGTACTAGAAATGGTTCTAATCTAAGTACTAGAAATGGCTCCAATTTAAGTACTGGAAATGGCTCCAATTTAAGTACTAGAAATGGCTCCAATTTAAGTACTGGAAATGGCTCCAATTTAAGTACTGGAAATGGATCTGAAGGAAGTGCTTAGTTTAAATTACTTGAATTTCGATTTTTTTTTTTGTTTATTTGTTTGTTAAATTATAGGGCTATTGTAATTGTTATAGTGTATTTCATGGTCATTACTAGCCATTTGTGATGCTTAAATGCAGGATGTGAAATTAATAAGAATCAGTCCAAGTCCTCAGTAAACATCAGTACCTCTACACTAGTTAATATTGGTATGTCTTCTCACAGTTGACATTTCGGTACTCATAGATATTGAAGTCTTTTATATTGGGGAGAGCCTTCACACAACCTCAGTCACGTGAGTGACCGCGGTCTCAGGGAAACATGGAGTCGTGTTAACTTTCAGACTTACTTTTATTGAATGTAACTTATGTCTAGCTCACGCTGTCTTCACTTCTTGGGGAAGAATTCCTGACCTTACAAGCGTGGGTGGCGGCCCCTCCTTTTATATTGGAGTGGACATGCCTCTTTGAATCATTGCGACTTAAGCGCTGTGCTTAAATGGCGCAGGCTCAGCCTTTGAGCTCTAACACATATGCGTAGTGTACTCACGCGTTAACAAGTCGCGGCTCCTGTTTCTCAACAGCAATTTTGGCACGCTCGCACGCCAGTTCAAAGCTGCTAATGTCAACGAGTACTTAGCATATACGGACCTAAGGTACTTCGTGAATATGTTATATGCAGATCTATGAAGAACTATGTGCAGGTTGGTAGTGGGTGAAAAGCCTTCACACATCTCGCACCTCGTCTAAGACTTTGGTCTTGCAAGGTACAACTTACATATCCCTGTATTTTAATATATACTAAAACATAGGTTGAAAGCTAATGTATGGGGAAAATGTGCGTTCTCTTATACCGGACGGTACTGCATAAATTAGGGTGCAAAACAGTGGTGAGAATTGATGACACAGTGAGACCTGCGAAAAAAGGTCGCACTCCCAAAATGGCACTATTTCCAAACAGGAATAGGTGCCCTATCAAAAAAGTAAGCGTACCAGATTTTGCAGCCATTCTGTGACACACTGCGAACTATATATAAACCCCAAGGATCCCTCATTTTTCTCAATTCCCACTACAACTTCCTCCATAAAACAAAATTAAAAGATAAAAAACTGATAAAAAAAACTGATAAAAAAAAACTGATAAAAAAAGATAAAAAAAACTGATAAAAAAGATAAAAAAAAAAACAGAAAAATCAAAAAGATTTTAACAAAAATTCTTACTTCTGCCAAAATGGATCTACTTTTTCTCCTTCTTTTTCTACTCATTCTAGCTGGAAGTACTGGGTTTGGGATCACAATCTCACTTCTTATGGATTCCCTAGGCCCACGATCTACCATGCTCCACAACCTAGTAAAAGACCAAAAAGAGAGAGATGAAATCATAAAAGAAAAAGAGAAAGAAAAAGAGAAAGAGAAAGAGACAGAGACAGAGAAAGAGACAGAAAAGGAAAAAGAAAAAGAAAAAGAAAAAGAAAAAGAGAAAGAAAAAGAGAAAGAGAAAGAAAAGGAAAAAGAGAGATTCAAAAAAAAGGAAAAGAAAAAAAGAGAGAAAATCAAAAAAGAAAATAATATAATGAATGAGAGAAAAGAAACAAAATTATTAGTGACCTCGCCGAAAATGACCCGTGGACAACAAGGACTAACATTTCAAGGATGTTTACAAGCTCCCCCGCACTTCGGGTCCCAAAACGTCAGCAGGAAAATCTGAATATAAAAGATGAATCCTCAAACACAACAACACTTGCTCTCATTATTTCAACTTATGTTTTAGTATATATATTGATATCCAGGGATATGTAAGTTGTACCTTACAAGACCAAAGTCTTAGACGAGGTGCGATATGGATGAAATGTTTTCACCCACCAGTGACCTGCACATAGTGCTTCACTCAAACGCATCCAACGTCTCTACGAAGTACATCGCCTCCGTACATGCTAGGTACTCGTTGACACATTAAAACGATTAATAGCTTAAAAATAAATTGATAAAAAAATTGAAGATAGAAATTGTCACTATATCCAAGGCTCCAAGACCATAGAGGTATTCATAGGTTCTTGTTACTTAAGTTACTTTGTTTACTATGTGCATTCGCCAATGATACCTTAAAGGGATGACTCTGATGTGCTTATATAACTGTTCAAGAGAAGGTGCCTTGTTGCTGGTTGGTACCTGCCTTGTAGCTGGTTGGTAGCTGCCTTGTAGCTGGTTGGTAGCTGCCTTGTAGCTGCCTTGTAGCTGGCTGGTACCTGCCTTGTAGCTGCCTTGTACCTGCCTTGTACCTGCCTTGTACCTGCCTTGTAGCTGTCTTGTAACTGCCTTGTACCTGTCTTGTACCTGCCTTGTACCTGCCTTGTACCTGCCTTGTACCTGCCTTGTAGCTGGTTGGTAACTGGCTGGTAGAAAGCATTATACAAGGGACATTGTTAGTATCAGGCAGAGAAGCTTAATAATACCTAAATGGGTAGAGCACTACCTATGGTGGATCTGACAGGTATCATGAAAAACCCTAAGCTGTCTGCCTCTAACAATGACCATTAAACACCGGTTCTTCTTAGTGGTCTTTTTTCTTTCTCACATCCAGACCACGCTCAAACACTATGAAGTCATAGCCATAAGTCCTAAGACGGGGCCACCACACGATTGATAGTTATCCACTCGTCCATGACCTGCACATAATACACCACTGGCCTGTAATCAACACACTGTAATCAACACACTATCTAATCAACACACTACGTAATCAACATACTATGTAGTACCTTGACTCCGTATGTTGACGTAGTACCTTGAATTCGTGTGTTGACAGATTGCACTTGGACGCATACTTCCCGTTGGCGCTGAGAAAGCTTCTTCACATTATTATGCTCAGGTCTCAAAACAAAGAAAGGTAAGGGTATAAAAAAACATTGATGCTCCAGAATAAGAAGAATCACATTATTGCTTTATCTGTGGAACTTCCGTGATTTTCTCATCTGTATGCAACCTGGACTAAAAAAAAGCCTGAACACCGTATTCTCCGCCTGAACTGGTTTCTCCTCCTGAACTGGTTTCACAATCTCCTATAAGAACAACTTCGTCGCTTGGTATATGTATCCTTATCCAAACGTTCAACAATGTGACTATAACATCAAAGCAACGAAGCCCACAATACATGCACCAAAGGCATTCTTAGAAGCCGAATTGACGGATGGAGCAACAATGGGCTTTGGAATGGACTTGGTGTCAGTTTTTTGGGGGCTTCTAGCTTTTTCTCCATTTCCTGATGTTCCAGCATTTCCTGAATTTCCTGAATTTCTTGATGTTTCTGAATTTCCTGACTTCCCTGATATTCCAGCATTTCCTGAATTTCCTGAATTTCTTGATGTTTCTGAATTTCCTGACTTCCCTGATATTCCAGCATTTCCTGAATTTCCTGAATTTCTTGATGTTTCTGAATTTCCTGACTTCCCTGATATTCCAGCATTTCCTGAATTTCCTGAATTTCTTGATGTTTCTGAATTTCCTGACTTCCCTGATATTCCAGCATTTCCTGAATTTCCTGAATTTCTTGATGTTTCTGAATTTCCTGACTTCCCTGATATTCCAGCATTTCCTGAATTTCCTGAATTTCTTGATGTTTCTGAATTTCCTGACTTCCCTGATATTCCAGCATTTCCTGAATTTCCTGAATTTCTTGATGTTTCTGAATTTCCTGACTTCCCTGATATTCCAGCATTTCCTGAATTTCCTGAATTTCTTGATGTTTCTGAATTTCCTGACTTCCCTGATATTCCAGCATTTCCTGAATTTCCTGAATTTCTTGATGTTTCTGAATTTCCTGACTTCCCTGATATTCCAGCATTTCCTGAATTTCCTGAATTTCTTGATGTTTCTGAATTTCCTGACTTCCCTGATATTCCAGCATTTCCTGAATTTCCTGAATTTCTTGATGTTCCTGAATTTCCTGACTTCCCTGATATTCCAGCATTTCCTGAATTTCCTGAATTTCCTGACTTCCCTGATTCGGATCTGTCATCACCTTTAGCACTACCAGCCTTTAACTCGGAAGTTTTTGGCTGATTTGGCTTAGATCTCTTTGGTTGATCTGAGCTGGAACCTTCTTTCTGACCAACGGATTCCTTTTGGCCATGGGCTTGTTTCTTGACTTCTTTTTGACTTGGAGTTTCCTTCACTTCGACCTTCTGTTCTGAGTTTCTACCTCTAGACAGACCTCCCTTTGCTCCTGAGTGCTCTTTTGCAGTCTGTCCAACAGTCGTAGTCTCTGGGACAATACACTTTCCAGTCACTGTCAATGTAGCAGCTGCTGCAACAGTCATGGTGGATGGAACACACTCTTTATCGCACATAGTGATGGTCACGGTGGTTGCCTCTGGACAGTAAGTGGTGTAGTCAGTATATGTCTTCAACACCGCAGTATGGGAGCCATGTTTACACTCATTGCAAACCGTAGAATTTGAATTGGAACCTGACTCACACTCATTGCAGATTTTAGCAGTTTCATGTGCTTTTTCTGACTTGGTGGACTCGCCTATCATAGTGTGAAGAGCTCCGTTACTGTTCAAAATATCCTTTTTCAAAGTGTCCTTGTTGGGAGTGTCCTTGTTGGACGTGTCCAAAGAATCATCTCCTTCATTGGTATCTACCATATTGCCTTTAGCTCCCGAGGTGCCAGTTTCCGAGACGTTAGACTTGTCCGATTCTTTGGGCTTCGAAGCAGGCACAACGGAGACCTTGGCATCCTTAGACGACACCTTCTTCGATTTAGAGGTTCCCAGTTTCTCTTCAGACTTTTCCACTTCTGGCTTCAAACCGTTGGCATTGGACTCAGTCTCTTCAGACTTTTCCACTTCTGGCTTCAAACTGTTGGCATTGGACTCAGTCTCTTCAGACTTTTCCACTTCTGGCTTCAAACCGTTGGCATTGGACTCAGGCTCTTCAGACTTTTCCGCTTCTGGCTTCAAACTGTTAGCAGTGGACTCAGTCTCTTCAGACTTTTCCACTTCTGGCTTCAAACTGTTGGCATTGGACTCAGTCTCTTCAGACTTTTCCACTTCTGGCTTCAAGCCGTTGGTATTGGACTCTGAATGTCCCGATTTCTTTTCAGTACCATTGATCTCTAAGTCTGAGGTTCCTGGGTTCGATGCAGACGCTTTGGTGTTTTCTGAGGCTACCGTTTTGTTTTCAGTATCTTTCGTGTTGGATTCGAAAGCTCTCGAATTCATTCCAGGCATTTCAGTGCTGGAGCCTGAAATTTGGATATTTGGTTCATGGTCACTAGGAGGATGAGACTCATTGCTCCATACCATGGGGCCACTTAACTGAGACACAGAAGGCACTTCCGTTTCATTTTGGGTATTTTTAAAACCGATTTGAGCCTTAGATGGAGCCTCGGACTTCCTGGCTTTTTTCACTGGTTTGTTAGATTTAACCACAGGAATCTTAGAAATCCTATGTTCATCCACAGGAATCTGAGAAATCGTAGATTTAACCACATGAGGTTTAGGTTGATGTTCGAGGTGAGTCACATTCTTATTTTTCTTTTCTTCAGCTTTAAGGTTTGTTGCCTCAATTTCATCCTTTTGGTTTTTGGAATCATTCACAGTATTAGCTGTTTTTGGAGAATCAATCACACCAACACTTTCATTCTGGGGCTTTGTCACTGATGGTTTAGAAGCAGACACAATCCCCGCTTTAGACGGCTTTTTAGTTTGTTCATGCACATACGTTTCTTTGGGGAGTTGCTCTTGCCATCCGTCCGGTAAAGAATTTGTTTTTATGTCGTAAGGCAAGAAGAACAAATCCTTTTCTTCACAAGTCATACCCTTTGGGACCCCAGTGATATTGGTATATACCTCACGATCCTCCTTTGCTTTTTGTTTACACAAGTAAAACTTATGATCCACAACTCCATTCTTGTCAACATTGAACACAGTTGCTTTAGCCTTATCATTAACAAAAAGTTGTTTAACACCAAACACCACGCTTCCACTATTGGGGAGATCTTTTGTCATGGCAATTCCTTTGACATACTCGAATTTCTTATAGGCTTTGCCTTCTCCAAGATAGAAGATGTTGGTAAAGGACTTTTTGATTCTGGAAGAAAGCGGAGTGAGCTTGTCGTCAACTTTCACGAGAAAGTACCATGGGAATGTTTTAGGAGAGTCCTTCTTCAATTCCAAGGCATTTGACGGTGTCACTTGTGCATTCTCCGCTCTACTTTGATTCTTTTCTTCAGCTTTAAGGTTTATTTCCTCAATTTCATCCTTTTGGTTTTTGGAATCATTCACAGTATTAGCTGTTTTTGGAGAATCAATCACACCAACACTTTCATTCTGGGGCTTTGTCACTGATGGTTTAGAAACAGACACAATCCCCGCTTTAGACGGCTTTTTAGTTTGTTCACGCACATACGTTTCTTTGGGGAGTTGCTCTTGCCATCCGTCCGGTAAAGAATTTGTTTTTATGTCGTAAGGCAAGAAGTACAAATCCTTTTCTTCACAAGTCATACCCTTTGGGACCCCAGTGATATTGGTATATACCTCACGATCCTCCTTTGCTTTTTGTTTACACAAGTAAAACTTATGATCCACAACTCCATTCTTGTCAACATTAAACACAGTTGCTTTAGCCTTATCATTAACAAAAAGTTTTTTAGCACCAAACACCACGCTTCCACTATTGGGGAGATCTTTTGTCATGGCAATTCCTTTGACATACTCGAATTTCTTATAGGCTTTGCCTTCTCCAAGATAGAAGATGTTGGTAAAGGACTTTTTGATTCTGGAAGAAAGCGGAGTGAGCTTGTCGTCAACTTTCACGAGAAAGTACCATGGGAATGTTTTAGGAGAGTCCTTCTTCAATTCCAAGGTATTTGACAGTGTCACTTGTGCATTCTCCGCTCTACCTTGATTCTGCTCATCCTCTTTTCTCTGCTTATCCTCTTCATTCTTCCCTGGCTTTCTCATCTCCCCATTCTCTATTCCCCTCCCCTCATTCTTTCTTTTCTCCTCGTGCTTTCTCTGTTCATCCTCTATTCCCTCCCGATCCTCTTTATAAGTCTCTTCAACTTCACCCAACTTGGGAGAATCGTTTTTTCTGTCGTACTCGAAGAGGTAAATATCCACGAGCTCACACGTTTTAGTAAGGCTAGGGGCTAGCTTCTTTGTAAAGAGTTTGGTCTCTCCTTCACATGCATACATCCCCTTACTCAATACCTTTTTGAGACCACGAGGTATTGGTTGCCAACATGGTACGTTTTCAAACTCAACACCTTCCCAGTTCAAACACGCGTACCAAGTTTTTCCATTGTGTTCTGTAACAAGTTGATTGCCAGCAAAGTGAAACTCAATTGCATACCGATTGATAGTACCAAGAATTGGAACATTTCGCATATTCCAAAAAAAAGTGGAGGTGATTGAGTGCCATTTCCCTGTGAAATTGATGAAAAAGACAAATGAATCATCTTCATCAACCGTTAAGAAAGACAGGATTAAAGTCTTGTTGTCTTGAGGGTCTTGGAGTTTCCTATTGGTTTCGTCGAAACCCATAAGGTAGATATCAACGTCCTCACACGGGTATTCGGGAGGAGCCTCTTGTCTGAACTCATAATGTGTGTTAGATTGGCAGGCCAAAAACTTGTAATTAATCAATTTCTTTTGTTCATCAAATTTGAAGCTGTTCTTCTCATTGTTTTGTATGGATGTACCCAACTTTCCTTCTGATATATACACATACACATTTTTATTCCCATTAGCTTTAGTATTGTTATAGCGCAATGTCAAGTTGTCCTCGATAGTGAACTTTGCTGGCGCGGTCAGCTTATCTCTCGAAATCAAAAGATTAGGGGAATCATGTACAAAATAAGGGAGCATGAACGCGAGCGGGTAATACAGGTCGTTGAGTTTTGCCACAAGTACCTTTGGGAGCTCATCATCTGCGTGCACGGTGGCTGTAAAAATGAATGTCACCAACAACACCAACAAATTCATTTTAAAGGTTTGTTTTGGATTGGAAAGAGAAGAAATATTTCTGTTTTTTTTTTTTTGTTTTTGTTTTTTCCCTTTTTTCCCTTTTTTCTTTTGTCTTTTGTCTTTTGTCTTTTGTCTTTTTTTCTTTTTTGATTTGGTTGATTTCTCTTTTTTTTTGAGGGGGAGTGGGGAGTAGGGAGTAGTGGGGGTTAAAAAATGGGACTAGGGGAAGGGACTGGCGGCTATTATAAGTACCGTGGTTCCAGATACTTCAAGTAAGAAAACGACCAAGCAGGACACCAATCAGAAAAGACCAAATTAAAGCACCAAAACAAACATAACCAGAGAAAAAAAAATAAAAAAATATCATAATATAATGTAATATAATGAATTAAAATGTATAACCTCAACCTGTACATACCATTTTTTCTATTGTCATCGAATTTAAATCTTGCTGAATTTAACCACAATCCATATGGAGAGTACATCAAAGACAATTAGTCATGAATAACTAGTCATGGATAATCTGTGATAGACAATCAATCGTGGACAATACATTATAGACAATTACTGCTGGTGATATTAATAGGTTCGCGCGCACGACTATGTTGCACAATTTTGGTTAGTGCACCCACCAAAAAAATGTCTGAGAGTACCAATAGAGTACCAATAGAGTACCAATAGAGTACCAATAGAGTACCAAGAGAGTACTACCAAGAGAGTAACATTAGAGTACTATAAAGTAGTACTACCAAGAAAGTACTCTTAATACTCCCGATACTAATACCCCGATACTAATAATCCCGATACTAATACCCCGATACTAATACCCCGATACTAATACCCTGATACTAATACCCTGATACTAATTCACGACTACAATACTAGTGATAATCTTAATACTAATATAAAAAACCACCTGTACAGTATTTTTCAAAATTATTCAAACCAGCGCGACAAAATGTTTTGAATCAAGAAGACAGAATGGTTCAAACCAAATGGCTTAATGTTTCACACCAACTTTTATTAGAATTCAATATTTTGAAATCTGATATCTTAAGTCTGAAATCTGAAATCTTAAGTCTGAAATCTGAAATCTTAAGTCTGAAATCTGAAATCTGAAATCTGAAATCTGAAATTTTGACAGTTGCCTCATATGTACCATATTTAGGACAAAAGTCTTGCAGTACCAATCAAGGATCAAGTACCAATCAATGGAGAAAAACGGACGGAACTGAAACTGAACTGGTTTCCTTGTTATCCTGTATACAACAACTTCTCCATTTAGTTTGAAAGACTATGCGAAAAGGTACGAAATTTTTTACTAGTGTGATTCGAAATATTTTGCTACGCTGGTTTGAATAGTTTTGAAAGATACTTTAATAATAATCTATAATAGTAGTCTGTAAAAGTAATCTATAATAGTACTATAATAGTAGTCTGTAAAAGTAATCTGTAATAGTACTATAATAGTAGTCTAATAGTAATCTGTAATAGTAATATTTATCATTATCAACCTATGTTTTAGTATATATTAATATACAGGGATATGTAAGTTGTACCTTACAAGACTGAAGTTGTATCTGAGGTGTGAGGTGAATGGTGAGTGGAAACCCTTACCCCCCATAGTTACCTGCACATAGTACTTCACTTGTCTGCATACAACTCACTACACATTACCTTGATTCCGTACCTTGATTCCGTATATGCTATGTGTTTGATCCGCCATAAGCAGGGCCCTTTCTATGAGGGTATTATGAAGCCTTTCAGTACGTTTTTTATGATGGCTATTGCAAACGCCGTGTCACTACCATCGCTGTATGAAGTATTATGATAGTCCTTTCGAATATTCTGGAACAATCCTTACCATTGTTCTGGTGGAGAATTTTTCGATGCCACGTTTCTCTCAAAGTATATAAACCACTCCGGTTCCTCTCCCTTAGGGAATCATCAACGAATACAAGATTAGGTGAAGACAAGTTATAAAGGATATAACATTAGGTGCTTGTTGATAACCATTGAGCTTCCTTGGCATTGTAAAACCTGCCGTACCAAACATAAATCCAATGCTCTTATCCGCACTACATAGCCTTGGCACTTTTCTCCACATTTTTCTTTTTGGCTACTCTCGAATGGATGACTTATGAATTAGTGTAGTAGATAGTGTACTCTATAGTGGGTCATATCCTCTGCATATTTATCCAGAACATCTAGGTATTTATCTCCAGAGAGTAGAGGAGAGAGTAGAGGAGAGAAACGGGGAGAGAAACGGGGAGAGGAGGAGACACCTTTTATTCAGCGCACGCACTCTTTAATAAACTACGTCATTATGACCTTGAGCCATTGTATGACTCTTTTTTCCTGTGCACCTTTCAAGTGACTCCGTTATACCATCATGGTCAACCATTATCAATGATTATCAACCGTCATCAACCGTCATCAACCAAGACATTTGAGATATTTCCATACCAAACCATTCTTGATCCATTTCTAGATCAATTTCTAGATCCAGATCCAGTTAAATCTGACAATCCTGGTTTTGGTCCTTAAAGTACTTCCATCACTAATGGTAATAAATAATCAACAGTTCTTGAACCCTGGACTCTTAAACTCCGGATTCTTAAACTCCGGACTCTTAAACTCTGGACTCTTAGACTCCATCACATGCCAAAATGATCCATTGTTCAATGAAATTTCACTGGTCATGTATTTCTTCCACCTAAATTGTTCTGGTTATTCTTTCCATTATCTTTACCTATTGTTCCTGGCCTATTGTTTTTGACCTATTATTCTGATCCATGTTGCTTACAAATCATTGCATGCAAATCACTAGGTCCCCTTTTCTGGTATCCTATCTTAGACTCTGAGATGCATACATTGTCATATAAAAGGAATTGGAACTGGAATTGGAACTGGAACTGGAACTGGAACTGGAACTGGAACTGGAACTGGAACTGGAACTGGAACTGGAACTGGAATACCCTTTCTAAATTAAATCACTTCTTTTGGCATCATCATGAGATTTACTCCCTTTCTCCTCCTTTCTTTGGCCTCCTCTGGCTGAGCAAATGCTTCACCTTTGAACATGACCGAACCAGACCCAGGCCAAGAAAAAACGGCCCCTTTGGATTTGACTCTGGTTTCAGATTTGGACTTGAATCTGGACTTGAACACCCTGAACTTGAAAGTGAATCCCAAAAACTCTACCAGTTCATCCAATTCAACCTCCCAGAATTCGGTTCTGACCTTATCCATCTCCGCCAACCTCTCGGATGTTGCCTTTCACGTGAAAATCAACTGCACATATATTCCGCTTTCTACCAAAGATATTATACGCAGAGACGAAACGATGCATGCGCTGTATTTTCATGTGTTTGAACTTTTTCCGCGGAATTTCTCGCTTGTTGGAACCCGACTCACGTTAAATGAGGGAAAAATGGCTGGACAGCCAGTGGGTTTCTACCAGAACATTTTATCCATCCTTGGAAATCATACTAAACGTGCAGATATCCAAATCGACAAAAATGGAAGGGTCCATGGAGATTTCCGGGCTTGTGCCCTGTATAATGCACTAAATTATTTCATCCACCAACCCAATGAGGCCTCGACCTATTGCCCCAACGTGGAACTCTATCTCTTGCCTTCATATAAGCCCCGGTTCTCCGGCAAATTTAACGGCAACAATATTCACTACTCCGAACCTGAGTTCAGGGACTCCAAATTCATAAACCATAGCTTCGTAAACTATGTGCATGGAAAATGTCAGAAAGTATTTCGAGATGATCACACAAAAATGACGTTTGTGGAGATAAAGCAGGAATATGATTCCCCCGATTGTTAGTTTTCAGACTAGTATTTATTGAATGTAACTTGGCTCTAATTCCGTGTTATCTTCAATGGTTCCGAGAGAACTCCTGATTAGAAACACGAGGAATCGCTCCCTCTTTTGTATGCGCCATTAGCCACGTAATAGAAGAGAGCTAGGCGCATTTACGAGGATTTAGACGAGAATTAGATGAGGAGGCTTATCTCCAACGTGGCCTCTTCTCATCGCCCAGCATTGTTTCACCAGCGCGTGATGATTGGGAACACGCAGGAACTCATTCCTCCTGTTCACGGTCCGGCGCGTATCGACACCGATTGCATGATTCCTACCCAGCCGTTGTGCGGGCATGAGTCTTTTTTTTTAAGGGACCAGAGGAGCTCCAGAGAGATTACTGTGTTCTTACCTTTCTCGGGGATGATACTTCCGAGTACCTGAAGACCTTCTTGAAGGACTTTGATGAGGAATGTAAAATCTTCATCGATAAAGAACCGGTTTTCAGAGAACCAGTTTTCAGAGAACCGGTTTTCAGAGAACCCGGCAAAACATGGACGTTCTTTGCCGCAAGGAGCTTGGCCGCGAGCTTGGCCGCGAACTCTAGTACCTTGTTGGAACATGAGGAATCAATTATATATCCAACAAATAAAAAAGAATCATTCTGCACTACACCACGTTACACCATATTACATCATGCAATGCACATTTAAAAGCTGATTAATTTTTCTATGTACTAATTCATTATTTTTGTTTCTGTGATGGTGTTTCACTTGAAACATCAAGGTTTCAGCTTGAAAATCGCGTGAAACTACCAACAAATTTTGATTCTTTACTCATTGCTATATTTATTTTATATTTCTTTTATATTTATCTTATATTTATTGAATTTTTACACGGCTTTTTTGTGGCTTTTATATTACTTTTTTACTGAAAACAAAGATAGGGGGTTGGGGGAAAGTTTCTTACTGTCCTTGTTGAGAATCAAATAACTTGTTCAAATCAAATATGATGTTCAAACGCTCTTTTGGTTTTCCAAGTTTCTCACAGAGGGCAGAAAGCTTAAGGTTCTTTCTCTTTTTATAAATGTTATAAAATCGGGAAAACTGAAGCTTAGTAAACCCCTTGAATTTCACGTTGCTGAAAGTTTGATCATTGATGAAATTATCAAGGTTTCTCCTTCTCTTGAAGAGTCCAATGGTTGGATTTTCTCTCCTCCACTCAACTCCATATTTTTCATCTCTCTCTCGGAAACACATAAACTCGTTCTGAGAAGTATACCACTCATGATACACTTCAACCACACTGTTAGTATGCCGTGGGATTAGGCGATGGTTAACTGGTATCACAGGTGCGTTCACCTTGGGTGCCGGTTCGATGAATGCAACACCCACCTTCTGTTTCTTATTAGAATCGTCTGTGGAAGTAATACTTCCTCTGGTAGCACCGTCTGCCGTCAGCAATTGTGGCATCGAGTTGAGAAAATTCTTAATTGCACAAAGCAATTCCTTCATTGGCGAAATTTCTTCGGCGAAATGCTTCTTAACCTGAGTCATTTCAAATTCCGAAATGACTTTTTTGTGTGTAAGTGCAGACGTAACAGCATCCGCTACAGTCACTCGTAAACAGGCTTGTAAATCGTGTGCTAAACTGTTTTTTAAATCCATGAGCATATCGGTCCTCCAAAATTCCCGTAGCGCAGCAATTTCGAATTTCAGTTCTTTACGGAAAAGTCTGAGTTCTTCACGAACTTTGGTGGTATTCGTGAACTGCCTCTCAATGGCTTCTCTAACTGACTCCAT